>PVJS01012006.1:0-25869 GCA_004027185.1 Glis glis | reverse complement strand
GCTCAACATTATAGTGAGCTTTAGTGAGGCTCCTTAGTGGAAACCCACTCATACAACGCGTGCTGCACACACTGAGCCACAAGGTCTTTGTGACCGATTGATTGCTTGGCTCGAAGGGGTAGGCCCTGGGTACAAAATTGCAAAGCAGCAGTAATTCAATTCACTTACCTTGGCCACTATTTATTGAGCGCCTGTGTGTCAGTTGCTAAGGTAGATTCCAAGGACACAAAGTCGAGTCAGGGACAGCCCCTGTCCCCAGAGGCCTGATGATGAAGTAGGTGATACTGGCAAACCCAAGGCAGTAAGATAAGGGGGAACCGACATGCTCAGGGCACGGTCTTCCTCTCTGACTTACTTTTCCAGTTTCTCTAGAATTATTTTCTTGGACATGGAGATTAATTTTGTCTTGATAGGAGACGGATGAAATCACAAAAGTGACGTAGGACTAGGTATTATATGAACAGATAGGAATTTGCTGGAAGAACAAGAGGGTGAAAGACACCGTAGCAATTTATCTCCCAACAATTCCTACCCCTTTAGACAAGCAAGCTAATTCCACACTGAGGGGTGGGGTCTGTTTCTCCATGCCTTTGTTTGTTTGTTTTTGGTACTAGGGATTGAACCCAGGGACATTCTATCTCTGAGCTACACGCCCATCCCTTTTAATTTTTTACTTTGAAACAGGGTCTTGCTAAATTGCTGAGGCTGGCCTCGAACCTGCAATCCTCCTGTTTCAGCTTCCCAAGTACTGGGATTACAGGCGTGCACCACCATGCCTACCTTCTCCTTTCCTTTGAATCTGGGCTGTCCTGTGACTGCTTTGACCAAAAGGATATGGCAGAAATGATGCTGAGAGAATTCTAAGGTTAGGTCATTAGAAGCCTCGTAGCTTCCACCTGGGTCTCTTAGAATACACACTCAGTGGGAAGTCAGCTGCCCTGTAAGAAGTCCAGCTTCCCTGAGACTGTCAGGCTGTGAGGAAGCTCAGATAGCACCAAAGAGAAGCCATGCAGAGAGAGGGAGGAGATGCCAGCCCTTGCTACTCCAGCCATCCTAGCCCAGAGGCCAGGCATGAGCATCAAAGTCACCAGCTATCACCTGACTTCAACCATAGGAAGGGCCCCCAGTGAGGACCACCTGGCTGAATTGTATTAATGATAAATTATGATCGTTAGCCATTAAGTTTCAGGGTGGTTTGCTATGGCCCAGTAGATAGCCAGGATAAATATTCTAGATAGACATTCGTCAGAGAATGTGCGAAGACATGGAGATGTGACATTACACGGTATTCCAGGGTTCTGCAAATGCTGTTGATATGGTCAGAACTTAAAGTGTGGTAGAGAAGTGTGAGGAGTAGAGAAAGAAAATTAGAAAAGTGAGCAAGATCCAGGTCATGGAGCAACTTATGTGCACACCAACAAACTGAGTTTACTTTGCAGATAATGGGAGTTATTGAAGGCTTTTTTTTTTTTTTTGCGGTACTGGGGATTGAACCCAGGGGCATTCTACCTCCAAGCTACACCCCCAACCCTATTTTTTATTCTTTATTTTGAAACAGGGTCTCACTAAGTTGCAGAGGGCCTCACTAAGTAGCTGAGGCTGGTCGCAAACCCGGATCCTCTGGTTTCAGCCTCCCAAGTACTGGGATTACAAGTGTGCGCCACCAGGCCCAGCATTGAAGACTTTTAAACAAGGGAGTAGCCGGGTGCAGTGGCACAGGCGTGCAATCCCAATACTTAGGAGGCTGAGGCATGAGGATTGTAGGTTCCAGGCCAGTCTTAGCAACTTAGTGAGACCCTCAGCAAGACCCTGTTTCAAAATAAAAGTAAATAAAAGGGCTATAGCTGTAGCTCAGAGGTAGAATGTCCCTGAGTTCAGTTCCCAGTACCCCAAAAACAAACAAAGCAAACAACAACAAAAACCCCACAAGGGAGTAACTCAGGCAAATGTGATTTCCAAATGAGCTTTCTTGTAGAGGACTATTATTACTACTATTTTGTGGTGTTGGGGATTGAACCCAGGGCTTTGCACATGCTAGCCAAGTGCTCTGTCACTGAGCTACACCCCCAGCCTATGCAGAGATTAGAGGAAGGATAAAGCAGAAGCCCAGAGCCCTGTCGAAGACTGCTGATGTGGTCAAGGTGAGGGAGGCGAAAGGCAATGGAGGAAAAGGCAACAGGCTACAAAGGAGGTGGAGATGATGGTGACAGCTGGGGCACACTGGGGGCTGGCTCTTCCTGAGGGTGATGACAGACTGGGCTGAACTCTTCCCACTTGTCTGCCTGAAAGCTCCACCTCTGGCCTAGGCCACGAGGCCACATGCTTGCCAGGTGGCTCTCTGTGCTCAGGGAAGTGCAGTCATCATCAAGGAGCCAAGTGAAGCCAACTAGACATAGGAAGGCTGAACTCATGAACACGGACACAACTAGCCGAGCCTGCCAGCCACACTGCTAAGCAGAGCCACAGGCCTGTGGGCAATATGTCACAACCACGGCAGGGAACAGGCCGATCTACACAATGGCCCCTGTTGGGTTCCAGGGCTTCCGCAGCAGCTACCTGGTCTTGAAGGAGTAAATGCCCCTCCAGCACCATTAAAAATTTCACATAAGTTCCCATTCACCCACATAATCTTTCTTATACCAACTTGCCCCCGCCCCAGAGAAGCATCCTGGAAGTTTTACTCAATGGGAGCGATGTCTTTTATTGCTCTCTGTTAGTTTTTCAATTGCAGCCAGCTATACTTTTTTATATGCTTTTATTGGTACACTGTAATTGTACATCATTGTGAGCTTCCAAGTGATGCATTCGCACATGCGCAGAGCACTTGGTGTACTTCTCTCCTCATCCCTCCCCTCCCTGTCCTCCCTCCACATACATGTTAGTCAGATTGACAGTGATACCTTCATATCTGGACATGACATTATTTGAACTCTTCCCTTCCTCAAGCCTCATTTTCCTCCCAACAATGTCCCTTTAAGGGCTGCCCCCATTGTTACTCCAGAAAAAGCATGCCTGTGTGTTCATTGTTGCAACTTGAACATCTTATGGAGTATACAGTACAACATCAGTATGGAGGTTCTTCAAAAGACTAGGAATGGAACCACCATATGAGTCAGCTATACCACGCCTCGGTATTTTCCCAAAAGAATTAAAGTCAAAATACTATAATGATTGATGCATATCCACGTTTATTGAAGCACAATTCACAAGAGCCAAATTATGGAACCAACCTAGGTGTCCATCAACAGATGAATGAATAAAGAAAATGTGATCTATACACATGATGGAACTTTACTCAGCTATGTTCTTAAGCCTACTGGTCCACCCAGAAGCCTCCTGGATTACAAGGCAGGCCAAATCAGAGAGGAGATATTTGTCGACAGTTAAGTAGAGAGCAGATTTATGACCCAAAAGGCAAAGACCTCTCCAAAAGGAGAGGCTGCATTATTTACCCGCTCATTGCCTCTGCTCAGTACCCCGGGGAGCAGGCCCGGAGCACAAATACAATAATAGCATCAAGTAACAAACAGCAGATTCAAAGGCAAAATCTTCCGCAAGGGAGGAAAGGAGTCTGAGACTGAGCAGCTATCAAGGATAAGAGGTTTAATAGGCGCTTTCCTAAGCCACACACACACTCACTCATGATCCATCATGCTGTCCTGCCTGCCACCCGCCACTCCGCAGTCCTTCTGTTTCTCCTAATGCAAGAGGAATGCTGGACCTTGATGGGGGACTTTGTGGCGATACGCAGGGAGACCCACCCTCACAGTAAACTCTGCTCCTGTTAATTCTGCCTGGTGACAGGTATGCAGGAGCTCCAAATTCCAGGCACTGGGCCTGGGCAAGAATTAATTAGAACTGTCTTTTCAAAATGACATTCAGATCAGATAAAGTAACGCACAGCCAGGCTGGCTGGATTTGAATCCTGGCTGTCATCTCCTGCCTGAGTGGCTCTGGGCAAAGTATCTCATTTCCCTGTGCCTCAGTTTCTCCATCTGTAAAGTGGAGATAATAACACCTAACTCCTAGAGTCGCTGCGCTATTAGGGGACATGGCACCAAGCGGGTACTCGACAAGGATCCTAAGGGCAGGGGGGGTTGGTTTTGAACAGAGGAGCAGGGATTTGCTGAGGACTCTCTTCCCGGAAAATCTAAGTCAGTGAGGACTACAGCCTCAAGAGGGAATGAGAGTCCAAGAAAAGAGTCCTGGAGAAACAGGAAAATGGGTCAGGAGAGAAGAAAACAGTTGTGTACGGAGGCTCAGCACTCCAGAATCCCCTCTGGGGTCTTGCTCTGAAAGCACAGCTGATCCGCAGACCCTCGGGAAGGGCCTATGAGCACTGCCATCAGCCTACGAGCTGCACACAGGCACAGAGGGGGCTGGGAGAGAACAAGGTGAGGAGGGAGTGCCAAGTGGTCATCTTGAGGGACAAAGTGAAGTATGGCAGGTGAGTGAATCTATTAGAGGCATTTAAAGCCAGAAAGAAAAGTTCAAAAGTCTATGCTTGGTTTTGAAGGAAATGGGAAAAACAGAAACTAGAGAGAAAGCAGCCAAAGTCAAAGCTGGAAAGAATGGGAATTAACTGAACCTCTACGAAAGGCCACAGCAGCGAGGGACGCTTTTCCCTCTGTCTGTTTTCTGGGAGAGGCTGAACCTGAGGGAGGGTGCCCTTCTAGAGCTATTGTGGACAATCAGGTGGGGACTGGAGATGCTGAGCAGGGACCAGGGAGACAGGTGGCAGGATGACAGGACCCCGGGCGCTAAGGGAATCAGTGGTGCTCTGTGGGACCACTTCCAGGGATGCACTATGAAGGCAGCTCTCTGGGGAGAAAGGCAGGCTCTTGAAATATACGGCACTGCATTTTGGAAAAAAGCAGGAGGCAGGGCTGCAGCTGATGTCTGGTCCCTCGGTCCTGCGCCAGAAAGGGCCATGTGATGCTAAGGGGATTATAGGCTCTCCTGGTTCCTGACAGTGGGTGATCTGGAAAAAGCATTTCATCAGAAGCAGGAGACCAGGGTCTAGTCCAGCAAGTTTCTGGGGAGGGGACAGGGAATATTCATTAAGACATTCACTGTGCTGGATCGTAGTTACTCAATGACTTTACATGCATAATCTCCTTTAGTCCTTTACCAACCCTAGGAACTAATATTAATACATATTTATAGGCCAGGCGTGGTGGCACATGCCTGTAATTCCTGTAATTGGGAGGCTGAGACAGGAGGATCATAGCCTCAGCAATTTAGCAAGACTCTCAGCAACCTAGAGAAACCCTGTTTCCAAATAAAAAATAAAGTAGAGCTGGGGGTATAGTTCGGAGGTAGAATGCCCCTAGGTTCAATCCCCTGCACGCCCCCCCCAATGTTTATAGATGAGGTATGAAAGACAGATGGCAAAAATCACTACAATATTCCCTCAGCCTGGGTATTCCCCTGTCACCATGACCATGGTGGGCCTGTGACTGGCTTTGGCTGGGGAGCAACAGCAGATGTGGCATACACAGACACACTGAGATTCATCAGTTCTCCCTGTGCTTGAACCCTCTGCCACCGTGTGTGAACGCACCCCTGCTAGCCTCCTACACGATGAGCAACACGTAACCAAGCCATCACCAATGGCCCGGGTGACACAGTCAATCATTAGACATGTGAGCGAGACGGTTCCAAACCGTCCGTCCAGCTTCAGCCCAGCCACCCAGAAGACCACGTGAATTGCTCCAGGAAAGATCAGCCAAGCCAGCCCAGACCAGAATACCAGCCCTGCCAACTCAACAGAAGCTGCGAGAAATAATAGATGCCTTTAAGTCACAACATTTTTAGTGGTTTGTTACAGAGCAAATCTACCTTCCACACCAGGGAACTGAGGCTCAGAGATGCTACCTGACCTGCAGAGTCACACCCTGTGAATGCAGGCGCTTTCACCACATTGTTCTCTTCCCTCAACCTCAAGTTCCTCATCTACAACATGAGGGGAGCACCCTGATTCCTTATTTATTTATTTGTGGTACTAGGGATTGAATCTAGGGGCTACCTCTGAGCTACACCCCCAGCCCTTATTTTTTGTGTGTGTGTATGTGGTATTGGGGGTTGAGCCCAGGGGCATTCTACCTCCAAGTTATACCCCCACCCTTTTTATGTTTTGTTTTGAAAAGGGTCTCGCTAGGTTGCAGAGAGTCTCTCTATGTTGTTGAGGCTGTCCTCAAACCTGCAATCCTCCTATCTCAGCCTCCCATGTACTGGGATTACGGATGTGAGCCACCATGCCTGACTCCCTTCTTGATGTTAGATGAAATGAAAAGAGGCTCTGAAAATTACACAGGTCCAGTATTTCTATTTTATAAGGCTTTGATTTCATTCCCTCTCTACTACCATCTGTGGTTCGTGCCTGAAATACTCGGTTTGGGCTTCCCCGCACTGACTGTTTGGGGAATGTCTCCTTCAGGCTTCTTCTAGGCTCTTTCCAGGATTTATGGCAACTATTCCACTGGATCCAAATACTCCCTTTATACCAGGCAATAGGAAGCCGCCCACTTACCATCTGCCTTCTCCATCTTTGGGAACACGACCCTTGGCCCCTCAGACGCTCTTCATCCACCGAGTTTGTAAGATTCCTGGAGAGTTCTGAAAGAAAGACGGGTAGAGAAATAAAGAGTCTCATTGGAGTTAGAATAAGTTGAGG
Organism: Glis glis; assembly: GCA_004027185.1. Taxonomy (NCBI): domain Eukaryota; kingdom Metazoa; phylum Chordata; class Mammalia; order Rodentia; family Gliridae; genus Glis; species Glis glis. The sequence goes on along the minus strand of PVJS01012006.1, from coordinate 19,193 downwards.
AAACGCAGCACCAAAGAAAGCAGCACTCATCCCTGTCTTAGACCCCAATTCTAGGCGTGTCTTTGTGGAGTGATAACAATGCAGACACTCAAGGAAGCACTTGGTCCAGCCCCCTCATTTGGCAGCCAAGGAAACGGAGTTGAGAAGTAAATTGTTCTGTCCAAGATCTCTCAGCCTGCTAACGAGGGAGATGGAAGCAGACCTAGGGCTTCTGACAACCAGCACAGTGCGCATCCCACAAGACCAACAGTGAAAATCTACCTCCCCCCGACCCAGTAAAACACTCATAATCCATCGTGTGAAAAAGCTAGAACACAGTACCGTGCAAATTTGACTGTGATGTCCCAGTCAAATACAAGACCAAGATGAGTTAATCCATGTACTGACAAGGAGCTGACATTAGAGGCGACTTCTAACTGTGGGCAGAACAAGGGGAAGTTCAACCTACACGGCCAAAAAACATCAGTCACTACCCACGCAGAATAGCCTCTTGACTGAATTAATGGACCTGTTTGACTGTAAATTCTCCCCGAAATTTTAATCCATTCCCAGGACTCTCTCTTCAAATGGTAAACAACCTAGCTCTGACCCCCATTACAATAAATCACCCAGAAAATTGGCTTTTTGTGATTGTAACTCTGCACTCATCAGAATAGTGAATGATGTGTGATGCCACAGCATTGGGAGCGGATTGTTTTAGGAATTCCAATGCGCTTGATGAACTCCAGGCCAGAAAAGTGGTCCAGTGATGAGGAGGGATTGGCAAACAGAGGGTAAAAGAGAACGATGAGGAGTGACCCCCACAAATGAGGGTGAAAAAGGGAAACCAAGGAGAAACTGGAGAAGAAAAATACTATGCCTGCCAAGTAAGAAAGACATGCTCAAGTTTACCCTACAGAAAGTTTGGTGCAACCTATTTCAGTGAGCACTGCTTCTCCAAACCCAGTGCCCTACACCCTGCCTCGGCTCCTCCAAACCATGCTCCATGCAGCTGCTGCAGGGGCCATTCCTGATATGGGACTGATGGAGCCCAAGGCCAGAGACAGTGATGCTTCTGCAGAAGGATCGCAGACACCAGGTGCCTTGCCTACCTCTGAGACAAAGGACTTGAGTTTGGTGGAGGCACAGAGCTGGAATATTCAAGAGGTTAGGGAGAAGGAAGGGAAGAGTGTGGATGGCCTTGGAGCTAAGCGTGGCCACAAAGGAGCCACACTGTGGAGGGGTATGGGAGGTTCTAACTGGGCGAGGGAGTGAGATAAACAGAAGGCTCCTGGGCAGAGGGCTCTGTGGCCTCTCTCCAGGCCCCAGGTCTGCAGTCGGCTATGGGTGATGCTGACAGGCAAGGGGGTCTCGGCAGTGTCAGGCATAGCTGGGGGAAGAAGAGGGTGATGCTTGGCCCTTTGTTTCCACCGTCCTCTCCTCTTCCTTGGTCACAGCCTTTCTTCTTCCACGTGTGCCCCTCTCCTTCCCACCCCATAATGTTACTGAGCCATGGTCAGAACTCGGAGTACCTGACTTATCTAAATTATCTCATGCATAGCTGGGCATGGTGGCGCATGCTTATAATCCCATTACTTGTGAGGCTGAGACCGGAGGATCCAAGTTCGCGGCTAGCCTCAGCTACTTAGTGAGGCCCTCTACAGCTTAGTGAGTCCCTGTTTCAAAATAAAGAATAAAAAATAGGGCTGAGGGTATAGCTTGGAGGTAGAATGCCCCTGGGTTCAATCCCCAGTACCGCAAAAAAAAAAAAAAAAAAAAAAAATTAATTATCTCATGCAGTCCTCACTGCTATGGTTAGATATAGAATGTCCCCTAAAGAGCTCATGCACTAATGTTCAGAGTAGACATAATTAAGTCATGAGGGTTGCAGTGGATTTACTGGGTGGTAACCTAGGCAAGTGGGGTTGGCTCAGGGAGGTGGGTATCTGGGGGTGTGTCCTTAGGGACTGTGCTTTTGTCTTTGAATCCCCTTGCTTCCTGGCTCTCTTGCTTCCGGCCTCCATGATGTGAGAGCAGAGCCTCTCTCTCTCTCTCTCTCTGTTTCCTGTCACCATGCCCTGAGTTCCTCAGACCCAGCCTGACATGGACTTAGCCTCTGAAATCTCCAAAACTGTGAGCAAATAAATGTTCTTTCCTCTAAGTTGTGTGTGGTCAGGCTTACTGGATCACAGCAGTGGGAATATTGACTGAAACTCTCACCATATCCAGAAAGGATTATTATTATTCCCATATATCAGATAGAGAGACTGAGACTGAGATGACAAGTGTGCTCATGGCGACAGAAGCAAATGTTGGAGCAGGAAGTATCCTCCAATCTCACCAACTCTAACTCTGTGCTGGGAGCAGGAGTGATTTTTGTTGTTGTTGTTTTTTTGGTACTAGGGATTGAACCCAGGGGTGTTCAACCTCTGAGCTACTATTTTATTTCATTTTTTATAATTTATTTTTAAAACAAAGTTCACTGGTCTCAAACCTGCAGTGCTCCTGTGTCAGCCTCCCAAGTACTGTGATTACAAGCATGCACCACCATGCCCGGCTGTTTTTATTTATTTATTTGTTGTGGTACTAGGGATTGAATCCATGGGCCCTCAACCTCTGAGCTACACCCCAGCTCTGTTTTTTATATTTTTATTTTGAAACAGGGTCTTGCTAAGTTGCTGAGACTGATGTGGATCCTGTGATCCTCTAGTCTCAGCCTCCCAAGTACTGGGATTACAGGCATGTGTCACTGTACCTGGCAGTAGCAGAAGTGATTTGTAAACACTTGTCCAGCCCTGTAAACCAGCCCAGCTCACAGATACTCTGACTGATCCCTAGCTCCTTGTGAGGGCCAATGTCTGTGACTGGTGTTTCTCTGCTTCTCCCACCGGGCACATGCAAAGCCTCCTGGGCCTGGAGGAGGAGTACCGCTCTGGTTAAAGTCTCCTGGGCCATAGGAGAGCTCCGTTTCTCCAAGGCAGGATGCCAACGCCAGGGCCCCTCCTGAGGAAGAGGGTCCCTGGGTGCAGCAGGACGTTTGGCGGCACAAACTCTCGCCAGCACCTCAGGGACCTGAGTCTCACTCACTGCCTTTGACTAGAATTAGGAATTCAGCCCGTCGTGTATCAGATCATATGACTTCAAATAAGTATTCAGCACACATTAGGTCAAATTTCATTAAAAAGAACTCTGTAGAGACCTCTAAGATTTCTCTTTGACTTGAATTTTACTAATATTAATCATTTCAAGTCTATAGATATTAAATGGAGTCGACACCTCAACTCTCTGAGGAGGGGCAATGTTTCACAGGAAAGGCCTCTAAACACAGGAAGGACAGGAGGAGCGGGCATGCACCCAGCCCCCCACTTCCACCCCCAGGCCCTCCCCCCACGGCCTCCTCCACTTTCCTCCACAGTCCTGGAGTTGAGATCAGGGGGATTCCTTGGAGTGGGTGGATGTTTGATGTGGTTAGGTGAGTGGAAAAGAAGAATAATTGCCACATCAACACATGCTCCTTTGTAATACTTCAGAATATAAAAATAGCTATGCTGGACAGCATTCCTCTGTAAAACAGAATTTTGCAACCCTCTGGAACACTGAAAGCTCTGGCATACAGCAATTTATTCCTCCTTCTGTTAAGTTGCACTTTCAATGTTTAGCACCTTTTAATACCTGCTGTGGGTCTTTTCTAAAATGCTTTTCTTGGTGCATTGTAATTATACATCATAGTGAGGTTCAAAGCGATGCAAACATACAGGCGCACAGCACTGGGTGTGTTTCCCTCCGGATGCCACCCCGCTCCCTCCACTACCTGCACATTAGTGACATCAGCAACGACACCTTCACACATGGACATAGCATCATTTGAACTGTTTCCTTCATCAATTCTCCCTTTCCCCCTAGTATCTGCTATGGTTAACCTAACTTTTCATTTGTTTGTGGCCTATGCCGGGGTCAAGGATTCCCCAGTTAGGGCCCCACCTTTCTCACTAGCTCATCATATTCTAGATGTTTTGAGTGTGTACAGCTTTGTCGCTCTCTAGCAATCTGTAAGCTTGTGAAGGTCAGGATTCTTACAAGACTCTCTCCTGTCCAATTGCCATGTCTAAAATGTGGCAGACACTTAGCATGGTTCTTTTTTTTGGCAGTACTGGGGATTGAACCCAGGGGCATTCTACCTCCGAGCTACACCCCCAGTCCTATTTTTTATTCTTTATTTTGAAACAAGGTCTCACTAAGTTGCTGAGGGCCTCACTAAGTAGCTGAGGCTGGCCAAGAACCCAGATCCTCCAGTCTCCGCCTCCCAAGTACTGGGATTACAAGTGTGTGCCACCACGCCCGGCTCAGCATGGTTCTTAAACGAACAACAAAAACAACAATTGGTACTGGGGCTAATTTCTCATTTCACCCTCACAGAAACCATCTGAGTAATAGGTCCAAGTTATGAAAGAGGACACTATGGGACAAAGAGGCTCAGCGGCCAACCCAAAGCTCCTCCGTCCATTAGGGGCTGGATGGCTTGTGTGCCTCCATCATTCCACGGTGCCCTTCAAATCCTGTGCGACAGTGAAGAGGCAGGGACAGAGGCTGCCTGTTCAAACCCACCAAGGCAGCCACTGTCAGACAGCAATCATGGTCCATGTTAGAGATGGTTCCAGAATGTCCACACTCCCACCCGAGAGCATGGATTTCCTAGGTCAGCCCAGCTCCTGCAACATTCACCCACACCCTCCCCCTCCACATTTATTCCTTTGATGATGCCATTTTCAACCTCATTTCTAACCTCAAATCCAAATACAAAGCAACCTTCCCTTCCTTAGTTCTGAAACTGAAACCCCGTTCTGCAATTTTGTTCTCTTCAAACCCCTCTTTATTCTGCAATAATAAAAATGCCGTATTTCATCCCGGAACAGGCTGCAAGCCAAAATAAATAGCACCTTGGATTTCCTTGAAAAGAGAGCTTGGCTCAACACACAGTCTCGCTGCCACAAGAATTCTTGGAGAATTCAACCTTACAAAGTCAAATATTTAGCAAGCAAGGTAGTATGTCAGACAGCAACCCCACCAATCCCCAAACAGTTACTTTCAAAGATAAAGCAGTCTTTCCAAAAGAGAAAAAAAAAAACATACCTGGGACCAATCCTGCAAAGATGGCAAGAGCCTCCCCTTCCCCGTCCCAGGACCCCAAGCCTTTAAGTGGAACTGTTTCCTGGGCCAGGAAGCAGAAGGCGTCTGACAGCCACTGCTAATCATTGAGACGCTGGAGCTGGGCACCAGAGGTGAGCTGGCTCCTGAAAAGATTCTGCCAACCGACTTCTCCAGCCGTTCTCTTCCCACCAACCCAGGAAGCGGGGAGATAACTCCTGCTCAATAAAGAACGCATTAACACAATCTCATTAACTCCATTCCCCCATTTCTCTGCAAGTGTCGGTCATTTTTGCCTGCATTGCAGCAGCTGGATCCGGAGCTTCGCGAAAGAAGAGAGAACAGTTGGGGAGCAAGCTGTGTGCACGTTACCTCTCGAGCATCCTCCCCCTGCACAGCCTGGAGCGAGCGGGAAGGGCTCCTCTCCCTCCCACAGAGCCGGCTCTGGGCTGCAGGAACCCAGCTGATCCGCGAGAGTTCAGCACAGCCTTGTCTGCTTCCCAGCTGTGAAGGAACTTGGTCAGGTGATCCGTGACCTTGCTGGAAAAGCAAATACTGACTTCCTTTTAGCTCCCAGGAATAGGTGAATAGGGTCTGAAAGGAATTCAGCGCTCAATACGCTCATCCTGGATCTTGCAGAAAGAGGGAAAATGCAATTCTTCAATCAGAAAGTTAGTTTCCAGAGCTGCCATAGTTTCAGAGGGACCCAGCTATAGACACCCAAACAGCACTGGCCTTCCTCCCAGACACATCCGAATCTAGGCGCTCATCTGAGCAGTCAATTAAGCCTGCTTTTCCTCCCTCCCCCGGCCGCCGCTGTGGCTCATTACTGAAATTATTCCTAACGAGGACGCAGCCTCCTTAGGAGTTGGAACCCTTCAGGGGTGCATCACTTTCTTTCCGCTCTGCTTTAGAAACATCCTTCCCCACCGCCCTCCTGGGGTCCCAGGACCCCATGAAGCCTCTGATCCTTAAGTGACTGGAAGTCTGGCAGCAGAGGGACAGAGCCAAGACAGGAACATGAACAGTGAATGCCCGGGGCCAGACTGGCAGCTCCTGCTTCCTGCTGCCCTTGAACACCCAAACACACCCGATTCTGGCAGGAAGAGAAACACATGGTACCTGCTGTGACAACCAAATTACTGCCTAGTGGCTCCAGCTCCAGGCTGGGTTTCTAACTGCAGTAAAGACCAGTGACTTGGGAGGGCGGGTGGAGGAGCCCAGGAGGAGGTAGCTGCAGGAGGAGGCAGATCTCTGAGTGTCCCAGGCAGGTGCGGCAGGCAAGAGTCCAGCCCAGAGCTGCTGCGGCTCTTTGGAGCAGAAGCAGGTGTGAGATGCGAGCACGAGGCTCGGGCTCTCCAACCCCGCACTGCTCCTGGACACAAAGGAGACAGACAGGAGTGCCATGGTCCAACGGGGAGCCCAGAGAGCAGGAGGAGTAGAGGGCCCTGTCCTCTTGGTCTCACAGGCTCCAACCACAAGAGGCTCTTAGAACGTGAAGCCCTATGGGTAAGATACATAGGAGGCAGCGCCGACCTCCATGGATGCTGTTGGGGTGCGCTTTCCAAGGCCAGGGCAGGTTCCTGTCTAACCCAGACTGAAATTGATGCCAGCACCAAGTGTCAGCCTGAAATGCTGTAATGCACCCCGTCCACCTGGAGAGTGCTCCCCATCCCACCCCACGTCCCATTGATCCTCACACCAGCACCAGGGACAAGCATCCCTGGAGGACAGTAAAGAAAATGAGACACATGGTCTAAGTGACTTCCCTGGGGTGGCCCAGGAGTGAAGGTTCCTGGGGCAGAGTCCTGTGACCCTCCCATTTATTTATTTTTATTTTATTTTATTGTGATACTGGGGATTGAACCCAAGGGCATTCTACCTCTGAGCTACACCCCCAGCCCTACTTTATTCTTTATTTTGAAACAGGGTCTCACTAAATTGCAGAGGGCCTCACTAAGTATCTGAGGCTGGCCGTGAACCCGGATCCTCCTGTCTCAACCTCCTAAGTACTGGGGTTACAAGCGTGCGCCACCTTGCCCGGCTGTTCCCATTTATTTTCCTCAGAAGATTCGAGAGCATCTTGCTTCGTCTAGAGATGAATAGACTTTTAGATGGGCGCAGGATGATGCGATGGTCAACGAGGATGTGGAACCGGCATTCGTTTTCTCAATTGTTAAATTTATTTGTCTGTGTTAACTAAGTACACAGACCAAACCATCAGAATAAAAATCGGGAATATACCTTGAATGCTAAGGCTATATGAGAAATATACGAAGGAACATACTGCCTCTCTGATACATTTTATTTATTTACTTACTTATTCATACTGAGGATTGAGCCCAGCGGCATTCTGTCTCCAAGCTAAACCCCAGACCCCCTTTTTTGATACTGGGGATTGAACCCAGGGGTGTTTGTTTGTTTGTTTTGGTACTGGGGATTGAACCCAGGGGCATTCTACCTCTGAGCTATACCCCCAACCCTATTTTATTTTTTATTTTGAAACAGGGTCTCATTAACTTGTGAGAGCCTTGCTAAGTTGCTGAGGCTGGCCTTGAACCTGCGATCCTCCTGTCTCAGCCTCCCAAATACTGGGATTATAGGTGTGTGCCACCACACCCAGTTTGTGCTACCTCCTGGACCAAACACATTTCTGCACAGGAACTTTTCTGACCAGAATTATTCAACTAAGGGGAGGTCTGACTCCTTTTGCAATTTAGAGACCTTCAACTTCTGTGGCGCAGGTCCCTTCTACCTTGTGGTGGAGAAAAGATAAACTGTCCAAATCCAACAAGATAGGGGCTAGGCAGGAGGGAAAGATCCGAGGCTATTAAGAACGTGTCTGTCTCTCAGCAAGCCCTTAGGGTTTCTCGGGCAGGTCGACTATATGGGGGCTGTGCGTTGACACAGGGTGAAAGAGGCACATGGGTTGGGTACTCACCCACTGAACAGAGCCTCTCAGAGTGCACTGGTCACAGCCAGGGATGCTTTCATAGAAAGAAACCAGATTGAATCCTGGTCGGGTGTGGTGGTGCACATTTGTAATCCTAATACTTGGGAGGCTGAGACAGGAGGATTGCAGGTTTGAGGCCAGCCTCAGCAACTTAGTGAGACCCTGTTTCAAAATAAAAAAATAAAACAGGGCTGGGGGTATGGCTCAGAGGTAGAATGCCCCTGGGTTCAATCCCTAATTCCAAAAAATTTTTTTAATTAAAAAATAAAGACTGAGTCCTTAAAGCAGATGAAATTTTCTTGAGGCAAGAAAGAGGGCATGGACAAGGGAAGTGGTTGCACTGACCAGTGAAAGATGTTCCTTGGAGAAGAAGAAAGGCATTAGAGTCACAGGGAGACCGACCTCCACATCTCTCCCTTCACCCAGGTCCTTCCAGAAAGCTCTTAGCCCTTGACAGAAACATACTGTAAAATCAGGACAAACCATCAAGGAAGGGGTGTGAGCAGGCAAGTCATCAAAGAAGAAATACAAGTGCATAATAGCTGAAAAATATTTAACCTCATAACTTCATAATAAAAAGATGCCAGGCTGAAATACCAGACCCCTATTTACCCTACAATGTGCCAAGCACTCTAGGTCCAATCCAAATGCTTTCTGATTTAATTCTCACAATAAAATAACCCTATATAGTAGGATAGCTGAAGGATGAAACTGAGGCTTAGAGCAGTTGCCCAGGTACTGAGATTACCGGTGTCAAAATTCAAATCCATGTTTTTTGATGCTAATGTGCTGTGGTTTTTTGTTTGTTTGTTTCAAGTGCTGGTACTAGAACCCAGGTTCATTCTACTTCTAAGCCACACCCCCAGGCCTTTTTATTCTGGTCTTACTAAGTTGCTGAGGCTGGCTTTGAATCCTCCCGTCTCAGCCTCCCAAGTACTAGGATTACAAGCATGCGCCACCACGCCAGGCTTAATGTGCTGTTCTTAATCATGGTAGGACAGACTTTCCTATATATTAGATTGAAAACATTTTTCAAAGAAAGATATTCAGTGCTGATAAGCATGGTGAGAACCCCCTGACACCCCTTCCCCAAGGATTGCAGCAGGGCCGGGGCAGCTGCAGCCGACAGAGGAGCTGCAGGCTGTGGCCATGTCTCCAGGCACATGATGAACCGTGTCCCAACACACCACCTGCATGCTCGGTGGCGCTGCTCAGTTTGCACACATGCACACAGCAATTCAAAATCAAGTGCAACAAGATGAGTTAGGAGGACAGAAAGGGACACAATAGTCACATGTGATTTCCTGATCTAAAAATTATCACTGTTATCAATGGATGGATGCTTAGAAAATAAAAAATAGATTATTTTGGGGAAAAAGGATAAGAAGTTGCCTGGATACAACCACTTTTGGATTCATCCATTCTGCATATGTTAGCATAATTGAAAGGCAAGTTCTATAGCGGCAAAGAGCCTGGGCTCCAAGTCAAACAGACGTGGCTGAAACCCCAGCTCTGCCACTGACTGGCTGAGTAGCACTGGACAAATCACTTACCTTCTCTGAGCCTCTTGCTTGTAAAAAGGGCCTAGTGATATTTCTTACAAGTCATGGAGCTGTCAGGGGAACTAAATAAGGTGACAATGCAAGAAGCAAGAAGCAAAGGTCTTGAAGGTCTGGTCAAGAAGCAAATACACTAGCTATTAGTATAATAATACAATGAATGTAAGTATGAATTCAATTTTGTTTAAACTTCTATCACATAACCACTTAAAAAGGTATAGTTATGCTTACTTTATAATAATTACTATAAATGTGCTGGGTGGTGGTGCAGGCCTGTAATCACCAGTAATTGGGAGGCTGAGACAGGAGGGTCGCAGATTTAAGGCCAGCCTCAGCAACCTAGCAAGACCCAGTTTCAAAATAAAAAATAAAAAGGCTGGAGGGTGTGGCTTGGAGGTAGAACACCCCTGAGTTCAATCCCCAGCACCCCCCCCCCGCCACACACACACACACACACACACACACACACACACACACACTACTATAAATGGTTGCACAAGACCCTGTTGACTTACTCCATGTTTTCTAAACCCACTCCCTCCAGAGGTCATTCCACCTCTTAGAGATTTAACTCTCTCTCCGCCGCACCCCACCACATCAGCCAGCCTGACCGGTGGTGCTTGGGGCAGGTGTGGGGGCAGATCCCACTTTCAGGTGGCTGCAAGCCAGGTCTCCAGGCTTTGAGGTAAGACAGATCAGGTTCCAATCCTGGATGTGTGACCTTGAGCAACTTTCCCTACTCAGAAAGAGCCCAGCTCAGTGCACCATGTGAGGACTGCAGGTGACCAGGCATGGAAAGTGCTTGTGCCAGTCCTGGAGCACAGCATGCACTCCATACGTTTACTTATGATTACATTTTGTTTACTTCTTTTCTTGAGACAGAGTCTTGCTATATTGCCCAGGCGAATCTCAAACTCATTGGCTCAAGTGATCTTCCCGCCTCTGCCTCCTGAGTAGCTGGAACTACAGGGACTCAGCCTCCCAAGTACTGAGATTACAGGCGTGTGCCATCATGGCTTAGAAGGGATTTTTATTTTGGGGTTTTTTTGGTGCTGGGGGTTGAACCCAAGGACATTCTATCTGGAAACTACACCTCCAGCCCTATTTTACTTCTTATTTTGAAACAGGGTCTCACTAAGTTGTGGAGGGCCTCACTTAAGTTGCCGAGGCTGGCCGCGAACCTGCGATCCTCCTGTCTCAGCCTCCCAAGTACTGGGATTACAAGTGTGCGCCATCACGCCCCACTAGAAGGGATTTTTATTTTTATTTTTATTTATTTATTTTGTTTATTTTTTGGCGGTACCGGGGATTGAACCCAGGGACATTCTATCTCTGAGCTACACCCCCAGCCCTATTTGTTATTCTTTATTTTGAAACAGGGTCTCGCTAAGTTGCAGAGGTCCTCACTAAGTAGCTGAGGCTGGCCGTGAACCCGGATCCTCCTGTCTCAGCCTCCCAAGTACTGGGATTACAAGCGTGTACCACCATGCCCGGCTTAGAAGGAATTTTTAAAACAACTTTATTAAAATATAATCTAGCCGGGCGTGGTGGCGCACACTTGTAATCCCAGTACTTTGAGAGGCGGAGACCGGAGGATCCGGGTTCGCGACCAGCCTGAGCTCTCTCTCTCTCTCTCTCTCTCTCCCCCGTCTCTCTCTCTCTCTCTCTCTCTACCTAGTGAGGCCCTCCACAACTTCTTGAGACCCGGTTTCAAAATAAAGTATAAAAAAATGGGGCCGGGGGTGTAGCACGGAGGTAGAATACCCCTGCGTTCAATCCCCGGTACCAAAAAAAAAAAAAATATATATATATATATATATATAATCTACATATCATATAATTTATCCCTATAAATTATACAATTCAATAGTTGTACTCAGAGTTCTGCAAATATTACCACAATCTCATTGTAAAAAACTATTGAAAATATACATAACATATGTATAATTTTAACCATTTGTAAATGTGCAATTCAGTGATACTAAATGCATTCACGCTGTGGTATCACCACCACCATCACTATGCATACTCAAAACCTTTCCATCATGACCAACATAAGCTCTGTACCCATTAGACAGCTCTCCAGTGCCTCCTGCCACCAGCCCTCAGCTTGGCAGTGATACCTCTATGTACGGACATAGCATTATTTGAACTTCCCTTCCTTGAGCCCATCTTTCCCTTCCCCACCTCCCTCCCGGTGCCTCAGTTCTTTACATCTATCATTCTCAAAGCAGAGGCCCTGGCCCAGTGGAAGAGGGTAAGAGTTTCCAAAAGAGCCATAAATGGATCCCAAATACATGTGTTTTCTTCAGTTCTTACAGGAATTACAGAATTACACAGGATTTCATTTTTATAAGGAACTAGGGACAAAATAAGCAAGTTATTAAAGGTTAATAAACCTTGGTGCTAATAAGCAAACATAAACCTGTTACAAGTCTCGTGAGGACATTAATTCTGTACCCTGCAAAGAAGGCTGACCTCCATCCTCACTAAACGACGCCGCAAAGCTCCTGCGTAGGCATCGAAGCCAAGACCTGGAGCTCCTGCGGTTCTCAGGAAGGGCGTTTTGTTATTACTGCGGAAGACATCCACTGGGCTTTGTCAGCTACTCAGCACCTTGTGAACACCCTTCCTATGCCTGGCTTATTTCCCTCTTCTGGAGTCCCACCTCCCCAAGATGGAAACTGGATTTCACAGTGCAGAGACAGCCAGGCCAGACTTCAAATGGAAGTGGGTGTCCTGGGAAAGGCTCGGCTACAGGCAAGCACGGCCGGGGTGGGGGGTGACACCCAGCTACTTGATAGCCTTTGATAAATCCCTCTTACGTAGCTGGGCATGGTGGCCCACACCTGTGATCCTAGTCCCTGGGAAGCTAAGACAGGAGGGTCGCAGGTTCAAGGCCAGCCTCAGCATATTCCTCTTCTGTAAGCTTGCAAGAGCAGGTGCTAGTGTTTGCAGCTCTGCCCCTTGACTGCTACCATGAGATACTAGCATTGCTTGGCTTTTCATCGCTTCTAGTCTATTAACTTATATTACTTATAAAATTACTTTTAGGAGTTTTTGTTGATCGTTATCCTGAGTATTTGCTGAATTACCACTTTAATTATTTTTCCTTATCCTTTAGTCCTTTATTACTAAATTATTTCCCAAGGGGAAGTAGGAGTGAGCGGGCTCAGTGGAATCCATGGTCTTGGGCTCTGCCAAAGTGGGCCGCAATCAAGCTGGCTTAGGAACCACGACTTGAAGCGAATGTTTTCAGGGAATGCAGCTCCACCCCTCCCTCTGGTAGCTCCACTGAAAGCTTTCCAGGAGTGGGGAGAGTCACCCTCTACAGCGGGGCACCCCTGCAGCCCCTCTCTGGGCAGCTCCCATCCCCAGCCTCATTGTCCCTGGTCCAATTCCAGCTGCAGCCTTCTCAGGTCTCGGCCTGGATGCCTGGCATGGCCGCAGGTGCAGGCAGCTGGGCTTGCGTGGGCTGTGGCATCTGCCTTCTGGGTTGGGAGGAAGGTTTATCTTGGCTCAAGTACACAAGGCCTGCACATTCAGCAAAGTCAGTTTATACCAAACTGAGCCTGAGATGTGATCCCCAGATGCCTGGGTGAAGCCAGTGATGTTTCCAGATCTTTCAGGCAAGTTGGAAGGCTTTTGTTATTATTTCACAATACCCCACCTCGTCCCTACAAGTTCAGTCTGCAGAAGAGGGGACATAGGTGGTGTGGGTCAACTAAGGATGACGGGCACACAACCTGAGCCACATGCTGACCAGAGGAAGGACGGGAATCATAAGAGATGAATCAGAGAGAGGCCAGCGAGAGAGGAAGGGCTCTGGAAACTTCTATGAACTTCAACTTTTCTTTGAAGGAGATGGGATCATTCAATGTGCTACCTGGCACTACAAAGGAAGGTTATGTACTGTCGTGGTCTAGGTTTTGTTTTGCTTTAATGTGGGTGGTTTTTTTTTTTTTTTGCGGTACCGGGGATTGAACCCAGGGGTGTTCTACCTCCACGCTACACTCCCGGCCCTATTTTTTATACTTTATTTTGAAACTGGGTCTCACGAAGTTGCAGAGGGCCTCACTAAGTAGAGAGAAAGAGACAGAGAGAGAGAGAGAGAGAGAGAAAGAGAAACAGGGAGAGAGAGAGAGAGAGAGAGAGAGAGCTGAGGCTGGCCGCGAACCCGGATCCTCCGGTCTCCTCCTCCCAAAGTACTGGGATTACAAGTGTGCGCTACCACGCCCGGCTAATGTGGGTGTTAAGCTCAAATATATTTCTCAAAGTTCACATGTTAGAAACTCACTCTCCAGTGCACGGGTTAATGTCATTACTGAGGGAGTGTTATTACGGGGGGGGGGGTTTGCCATAAAGTGAGTTTGGTCCTCTCTTGCTCAGTTGCCCTCACCCTTCTGCCTTTGCCATGGGATGATGCAGCACGAAGGCCTGCACTAGATGCCAGCACCAAGTTCTGGGGCTTCACAGCCTTCAGAGCTATGAACCAAATGCATTTCTGTTCATCAGAAATTACCCAGTCTCAGATATTCTGTTATCTAGAGTAACATAGAAAGCAGACTAAGGCAATGAGTAAAGTCACTAAGAAAAGCTGATGCTGAAATTCACACCCTAGATTTAAATCACTCCACAGTGACTCAGAGGGGCCACACGATGGTTGGGCATTTGGAGCACAGCACAGGTGGACTTTTTTTAGGCAATTGCTCACATCTTCACTTCCAGCCAGATTATGGGCTCTTTTAAGTCAAGGCATCTCCTGTTCATGCCTCTGCAAATTTTTATGGCACCAGTACCATAAATCAATCCTGAGTACCCAATTAGTCCTGCTGATTCTACTGTTAGAAGAGAAATATACAGCTGGACAGGGTGGTACACACCTGTAATCTCAGTATTTGGGAGGCTGAGACAGGAGGATCACAAGTTTGAGGCCAGCCTTGGCAATTTAGTGAAACTCGTTTCAAAATAAAAAACAAAATAGGGCTGGGAATGTAGCTCTGTGGTAGAATGCCTCTGGGTTCAATCCCCAGTACCACAAAAAGAAAAAGAAAAAAAAAGAAGAAGGAGGAGGAGGAGGAGGAATGGGACCTTGGACCTCATCTTCATTTGCTAATGGTGACACTGCGGCTCTGTGACTTGCCCATAGCACCCGTTATGACCAAGGTCAGAGTCTGCTTTCTAGACTCCTAATCTAGTGCTTTCCTTTATAGACCTCATGCTGATGGCATTGTCTGCAGAATGATATTGGAGGACGTGGAATTAATGGTTTCTTTGAAAAACAACATGGCGGTGCCCCTAGTTCAAACGGGGAATAATGGAGTTTTTATTGTGGTAACACGTGCCAGAGAACTGCTCATACTCCTACTGCGACCTTTGCTTGCAGCCTCTGGCTACAGGGAAAGTACCATGCACAATAATAAAAAGGGTTGCCAACATCAATTAAGCACTTTCTCTTACTAAGTCCTTTACTCATCCTTACTCAGCACCTGGAATCCTGCTGTCACGGCTCCTCTGTAAACGAGGTAAAGATGGCTGCCTCAGGACCCAATCTGAGTCAGTGTCTGTTCAAAGAAACAGCAGTTAAGTAGAAAAAATTAATTGGAAGCAATCCAAACCTCCACTGCAGTCTCTAGAGAAAATACCAAAGGGAAGTGCATGCTTAGCACAAAGCAAAAGTCTTAAAATTTTGCTTTCCTCTCTCTGCTAGTCTAAGTATCTATTTCCAGCAGAGCAACTGCTACAGAAGTAGTGAGCTTGGCTCCCCAGTCGCTGTGCAGACTCACACACCTGGCTCCTCACTCACCCACCCCTCACCTCGGTGCCCACCCACCCACCGCCCTCTGCCAGGCTCCTCTCTGCCCTCTTCACTGGGAGCCCCAGTATCACCTCCATTTGCCCAGGGCTTACTCATCACTGGATAACTTCAATCTACCTAAAAACGGAGAAGCAACAGCCAAGCAGGCTATGTCAGAAATTTCCTTAGAAGAGTATTACTTAGAAGGCCTCAGAGACAAAATTTTGAATACTCACATGTTAATGTTTTTATTCACTGCCTACCCATTTTACAGATAAGAAAACTGAGACTTAAAAATAATAATAGCAGGGCCAGGCATGGTGGCATATCCCTGTAATCACAGTACTTGGGAGGCTGAGACAGGAGGATCATAGGTTCAAGGCCAGCGTCAGCAACCTAGCAAGAACCTATTTCAAAATAAAAAATAAAAAAGGCTGGTGGTGTAGCTTGGAGGCAGAATGTCCCTTGTTCAATCCCCAGTACTGATGATGATGATGATGATGACGATAATGATAGCAGGCCAGGTGCAATGGTGCATTCAGGAGGCTAAGGCAGGAGGATCACAAGTTTGAGGCCAGCCTCAGCAACTTAGCAAGACTCTGTCTCAAAATAAAAAATAAAAAGGGCTGGGGATGTAGAGTGCCCCTGGGCTCAATCCTCAGTATCTCTCCCCCTGCCCCCTCCATAAACACACACAAATATTAATAGCAAATACTTATAGTGCTACAATAATAATTATTAGCTAGACACTGTCCTATATTACGCACAGGCTAGCTCAGAGAACTTCACAATGATCGTATTAGGTAGGTGCTATCGTATCCTTTTCACAGATGACAATTCCAGGGGCACACGACTAGTGAGTGTCAGGATTAGAATTCAAGTTGAGGTTTGTCTGACTCCAGAGACCAAGCTCTTTTTTTTTTTTTTTTTTTGCGGTACCAGAGATTGAACCCAGGGGCGTTCTACCTCCGCGCTACGCCCCCGGCCCTATTTTTATACTTTATTTTGAGACCGGAGGGCCTCACTAAGGAGAAAGAGAGAGAGAGAGAGAGAGAGAGAGAGAGGGAGAGGGAGAGAGAGAGAGAGAAAGAGAGAGAGAGACAGGGAGAGAGAGAGAGAGAGAGAGAGAGAGAGAGAGAGCGTGCGCGCGCGAGCTGAGGCTGGCCACGAACCCGGATCCTCCCAAAGTGCTGGGATTACAAATGTGCGCCACCACGCCCGGCTGAGACCAAGCTCTTAACTACACTTTTCTCTGACTTTTGGGTCCTATTTCTGTAACAGCCTATGAAGCAAGTTGCCAGTGGAGTCTAAATAGAAAGAGAAGAAACCAGACACCAGGATTTAGCAAAGGAATGAGTCTAGCCTTAAGTTCCATCACTGACCATGCTCATTAAATTTCAGATGATTATTAAAATATAAACAACATTGTTGGGGGATGCAATAGGTCTATAAGTAAGATAGACTTATTTGGGATGGCCCAGACTAAAAAATGCAATGACTTTCTAATTAACTTAAAATTATTTAATCAATAAAACACAATTACTTCTCAAATTATCTTTGAAAGTTCCAAGGAGTCTTGAGGTGTTTAATTGCTATTTAACCAGCTTGCAGCAGCTGAGTTACACAGATATCAATTTTATATAAAATGCTCTTTGCAGATCTAGCACTCTGTCAACGTTTCCACTGCAAAGACATATTTTCAGGCCAGATACGAGGGTTTTAGGTTACAAATTAATGTTGCTTGTCTGCCATTCTCCAGGCAGGGCAGGAGGAGCTGAAGTGGCTGGTGAAGGCATCCATGGCTCCAGCCTTGCACAGCTTGGGAAAGAGATGCACCTCCCTGCCAGTGGTGCAGGGGGCTGCTGCTGCCAGTGGCCTGTGGCAGAGGCTCATGTCCAGCCCTGCACTCACCTAATGGCAGATATAAACCACGCCCTACCTTGGACTAAGTTCTGAGCCAGAAGATTGCATGATCCTGTTTCATCCCTGGTACTGACTCTGAGGAACCCATGATGTGAAAGCAATGGATATGATACGAAAGAGCAATGGGTACAAGATCAGTCTCCAGGTAGGAATCTGTGTTTTAACTAAACATCCAGGTGATGTTTATGCACACTCTAGTCTACATTATTATTATCATTAGTAGTAGTAGTAGTGATGAGGTAGAATAGAAAAGATAGAAATATTAGGCAGAAAGGAGACATTGGGAAAATAGAGATTTAAAATTTTGAAAGTTCATAGTCTTAACTCCACCCTATAGGGTGTGTTCAGTCAGGCAGAAGCCTTAATGAGTCCACACCCTTAATCACAATGGCTCCTCTCCACACCTGAGATGCTTAATGTAAATAGGATGGGTAAAGAGGACAAAGGCTAGACCCCCACTGCCTATCTGTTGCCAGGGAAACAGGACTAAGAGGAAGGCCTGCCCTCTACCTACCCCCTCCTATAAAAGAACTGCGAAAGCACGCGAACACTCTCTTGCTCGCCTGGATGGATGGACGCGCGCAGGGAGACTCGCTCTTCCTTTCTTAGATGACCCCCAACCTGTATCCCCACCTTTCTTAGACGACCCCCAACCTGTATCCCCACCTTTTTAAGTTAATTAAAACCTTTGCCTTTTTCTGATGGCACGTGTTGAAATTCTTATTCATCATGGAAGCCAAGGACGCCTCAGAGTTAGCATGTTTCCCCATGACAGTAGTAGTGCTGGAGATTGAAGCCAGGGACATTCTACCTCCCAGCTACATCCCCAGCCCTATTATTATTATTATTATTATTATTATTATTATTATTATTTGAAACTGGGTCTCGCTAGGTCGATGAGAATCTCACTACCTGAGACCCTGTTCTCGAACCTGTGAGCCTCCTGTCTCAGCCTCCCAAGTACTGAGATTACAGGCATGTGCCACCACACCTGGCTTTAGCCTACTTTTTAGAGCATTTTGTAAACTGTAGTTCAATGCCTCTCAAATCATGTTATGCATATGAATGTCCCTGAGAGCTCATTAACATGTAGATGCTGATTCCCTGGGCAGGTCTGAACGGGGGACTGAGAATTTGCATTTCCAACAAGCTCTCAGGAGATGCTGATGTTGCTGGTCCCAGCAAGGCATGTGATCTGGTGGGGAAGGGCTCAATAGACCCAGGCACAACTCCTAGCCGCAGAGCTTGCAAATGATGTGACCTTGGGCGAGTCACAACCCCTCTGAGCCAGCTTCCTCAGCTCTAGGAAGGTATAAAATAACACGTCAACTCAACACTGCGTTTTCTAAGACAGTTCAGATGGCTACATGCCTGTACTTAACACAGCACTTGACATGTAGAAAGCACCAGACGCTGTCCTCACTGTTGTTTCTGAGGGAAGGGAGAAACCAGTTAGTGCTCAGTAATTGTTAGTTGCTTCGTTATTGTTTATTGAGGTGTTGTACGGTATGTTGGGCGCGGTGCCAAGTATTACATTATGATCATTCGCTCTCCCCTAGCAGTCAGTCTCCTGTGTCCTAGGTTTTGTTTTTTTTCTGTTTGACAGATTTGGAAACTAAAACTCAGACAGGTTTAGTAACTTGGTCAAAGTCACAAAGATGGTAAAAAGCAGA
This sequence comes from Glis glis, assembly GCA_004027185.1. NCBI lineage: Eukaryota > Metazoa > Chordata > Mammalia > Rodentia > Gliridae > Glis > Glis glis. The sequence continues at coordinate 164 of PVJS01012006.1, read as the reverse complement.
GCTGGAGCCGGGCGTGGTGGCGCACGCTTGTAATCCCAGTACTTTGGGAGGTGGAAACCGGAGGATCCGGGTTCGCGGCCAGCCTCAGCTCTCTCTCTCTCTCTCTCTCTCTCTCTCTCTCTCTCCCTGTCTGTGTGTGTGTGTGTGTGTGTGTGTGTGTGTGT
>PVJS01012005.1:0-44648 GCA_004027185.1 Glis glis | reverse complement strand
CCTCTGAGCTACACCCCCAGCCCTATTTTTTATTCTTTATTTTGAAACAGGGTCTCACTAAGTTGTGGAGGGCCTCACTAAGTAGCTGAGGCTGGCCACGAACCTGTGATCCTCCTGTCTCAGCCTCCCAAGTACTGGGATTACAAGCATGCGCCCCCACGCCCGGCCCACTTCATTTTAAAATACAAACCAAATCATACACCTGTTTCTATATTTATCCCTACATGCTTGGAAACACATGAAAGGTGTCAGTGACTACATTTGACAAATGTTTTAATTTCACTACTGACATTTTTGCAATACATCTGTACTACTTTTTATTTTTTACTTGTTTATTTAAAGAAAGCATAAATCTAAATAACAGTGAAAAGCACAGCTTCTGAAATAAGCAAGGAACAATGCTACCTCTCTGCCTCAGCACGCCTGTCTGCAAGCAGAGCCCAATCCCAACACCAGGGATGCCCATAGACTAACAATGAGGGTCATGGTACAGCTGCTAATGTTGTAAGCATTCAATGAGTTAACGAGTGGAAAGCCCAGAGGACAATGCATGGCGGAGGCAGCACCACCCGAGATATGTCCACTCATATTACTCCTGGGCAGCATTCTTAAAAGACATCACATCAACCAACCCCTCTCCAGAAGCCCATCGGAATACATCTTAGTATTCCGATTATCAACAAAATTAGCTGTAGGCAACTGTTACATCAAGGACATTGGCTCTGAGAACCCAACTAACAATACTTCTGTGTTACAACTGTCTGGCACCCTGTCTGATTCTAGCTCGGCTCCTCTTTTTCTTTTTTTATTGGTGCATTGCAGTCTTACATCATCATGTAGTTCATGGTGACAGGGACGTACATGCACACACACTTGGTGAGAATCCCCCCAACTTAGCTCAGTTCCTCTTTCGTCCTCAGCTTCCCCACCTGTTCAGGAGGAAGTTGACTTAGTACCTGACAAAATTCTAGTATCCTAACAAAATGACCTTACTGCTTCAAATAATTATAGATCTTTACAGTAGCCTCAGAAATATACTGCCAGTCAGTACATCCAGAATCTGAAATATAGTTCCATACTGAAATATGGCCCGTAAGAGAAAAAGTCCTTCAATAGCAGTCTTTTAGCAAACACTGCAGAAAAAAGGGACTTCCTCCATCTGAACATAACTGTATTACATTTTCTTACAAGTATAACTATAACTCGCACATCCTGTTCCTTCAGATGGTAACGTCAACCCACTCCACAGCCCCAGGCCATGAGGACAAATGTGTGATCCTGTACTCAATGTTCACCAAGACTCCATAGTTTAATATCATATGGGGACAAGTGACTTTTTCCCACCTGCTAAAAATTCAAATGTACTGCATGGTAGAAAATACCCCTCCTCTCCCTCCCTCTCTCTCTCATACACACACACCAACAACAACAACAAACACCAAGCACTTACACGGAATGCTGCGAGAATGATTCTTGTGACTTTCTCCTTGACAGACTCTTGGAGGATGTCGGACAAGACAGGAATGATATTGTAGCGCCGCAGGTGCTCACACATTTGAGGACTGAATGCCAGGAGCCATATTGAAAATATCATTTGATACTGGAGTTGAAAGCCACACTTGTTACTCAAAACTCCCATTATGCTGAAAAGAAACACACATTTAGAGAACATTTAATATAATATCACAACAAAAAAGAAATGAGTGGCTGGGCATGGTGGCCCATGCTTGTAATCCCAGTACTTGGGAAGCTGAAACAGGAGGATTGAAGGTTCCTGGCCAGCTTCGGCTACTTAGTGAGACCCTCTGCAACTTAGCGAGACCCTGTTTCAGAAATAAAGAATAAAAAGTAGGGCTGGGGGTGTAGCTCAGAGGTAGAATGCCCCTGGGTTCAATCCCTGGTACCACAAGAAAAAAAAAAAAGAAATGAGTAATTACTCTCTCTGAACACTAATGTGAATTACATCCTCGGTTTCTTGTCTACCAACAATAGCATGCAGCTAGACTGCTCCGCACAGTGAGCCACTTCCAGCTCAGCTCCCCTAACCCTCTGCAAGTCGCAGGTCCTCAGGAAGCAGGAGCACCTGCTGCTGGGAAGCAACAAGAAAGGGGACCAAGACTTACGACAGGGCAGAGGGAATGCTAAGAAGAATGTGACAGGCAACAGAGCTAAAACCAACAGGAAGAGGTGACGAAACAAAGGCGCAGCTTCAAGTCAAATGTTATATCAAGATTTGGAGTCTGGGACCAAGAGGGTAGCGTTAAAATATACAGGAAAGTCAGAGAAAGGAGGGGATGACTTTGCAGAGATGAGTCTGAATTTGACATAGCGGATCATAGAATTCAGGAGTGAGAAAAACGCCTCAGAACTGTTGAGTTTGAGCTCTTATTTCACTGGTAAGAAAACTGGAAAAGCCCCAGGGAAATGAAAGAGATCATCCCCAGGGAGGTCACTTATAATAACAGAAGAACATTTAATATGATATCACAACAAAAAATAAATGAGTGGCTGTGTGTGGTGGCGAAGGCCTAGAATTCCAGTACTGAGCGGCTGAGACAGGAGCATCGCAGCGACTTAGTGAATCCCTCAGCAACTTAGCGAGACCCTATTTCAAAATAAAAAGGGCTGGGGGTCTAACTCGGAGGCAGAATGCCCCTGGGTTCAATCCTCAGTACCACACACACACACAAAAAAAAAAAAAAAAAGAGGAGGAGAAAGAGGAAGGGGAGGAGGAGGAAGAGGAAGAGAGCTAAGGAAACTTCCCTGGGGAAGTCCTACATTCAAACAATGAAGGACAGAAATCATCAAATAAGCCCATTAAAAAATGACCATCAGGGTCAAAACCCATAGAGTGTCCAAAACAACTCCCCCTAATATAAACTACAGACCTTAGTTAGTAATAAGGTATCATTATTGATTCATCGATTGGAACAAATAGATCACACTAATGCAAGATGTTAATAACAGGAAACTTTGTGGGGGGGGGTGTTCATATCTGGGAACTCTCTGTACTTAAAATTTCTCTATAAACCTAAAGCTGCTCTATTAATTAAATATTGAAAGTTTTAAAATCTAATTTTACACTCTAAACTTAGTGAAAAGCTATTTGTTCCAATTCTCCATTTGTATAATTTGTATATTGTCTAAATTTACTGAACTGTCCTAAGTTTTCTCATGCATGGTTTCTACCCTGAGTCTCCTCCAGTTGGGGTCATTATACAGCTTGCTTCTATTTAGTACTGACATGACATGAGTAGCAATTGCTGCCGAATCATGTATTCTGTACTATCAACCTCCCAGAACCCGGCTTCCTTTATTCTGTTCCAGTTACTCAATTAAACCTTCCACGCATGGCTTTGTGATGCTCTGGCTGACACCTTGGGAACCACAGTCGTCTTGTTCCAGCTGGCTCACCATTAGGCTTGGCCAAGAGGAGGCGCTAGAGACTGACTGCTGAATGTGAGATGCTCATGGGTTTGCAGGGCAGCGGCTCACTAAAAGTGTATGTTAGCTAGTAACCAGCCATTTTATCTCTCTACTCCCTATATTGGTTTGATTTTCTTTTTAGACAATCCTTAATTAAAACTAAAACAACACTAAGTAGTGATTTCAGCCTCATGGACCTTAGCCCTTTTTCTAATCTTGGATTTGACAATTATTTATACTTACTGAGTTCTCTGCATGTTATGCTATATATTATGGGGAATTTAGAAATATATGGCCCTATGGCCCTTCCCTTTAAGGAGTTTATAATATAGTCAGAAATTATTAAAACTCAACAAAGGTAGCCGTTAGGGTTCTACAACTTCATTGAGTGACTGTCTTGGTGATTTTGAAGCCACACACCAAGCCTGCAGGTTGCCCAATGAGCAGCTCACATTTCATTGCATAATGTCACCCAATGATGCAAGATTGTACCTATTTTTTAAAACCTCACCTTTAAATTTTGCATTACTTTATACTTCAAATTTGGGGGTACTGATGTTCATAAATGGTAGTTGAATTGTGGAGGCAATTACCCCCAGGGAATATCCACTTTTAGCTCCAATATTTAGGAAGTTGATGTACTTTTAGACTGCCCCGTGAAGTCAGCCTGGATATTACTGCATCATTATTCATTAATTACAACTAATACTTATGCTGATAATTAAAGACTAAAGTAAGAAAATTGGAGACCTATGGAATGTTCTAGGAAGATGATTTCACAGTGAAATAAATCATTACCCCTTCTTATTGCACTGTCTGAACTTTTTTTTTTTTCATGGTACTGGCATTCTACCTCTGGGCTACACTCCAGCCCTATTTTTTTTTTTTTTTGAAACAGGGTCTCACTAGGTTGATGAGAGTCTCACTACTTGCTAAGGCTGTCCTCAAACCTGCGATCCTCCTGTCTCAGCCTCCCAAATACTGGGGTTACAGGTGTGCACCACCACACCCAGCTTGTATCATCTTTTTAAAAGGTAAAAAAAAAAAAAAGACTTGGAACATCATTTTGTGGTCTACCGTTAGGTTCCTGCTCAGAAAAGAATTGGCATCTAGTCTTGAGCCTGCTAGTCTTAGAAAGATCTGCTTGCAAGGCTGACCTTTGGCTAGCTTCTGAGGGCCTGGCTAGTAATCAGTTCCCCATACTAATGCAAAATTTTCCCTAAATCATGAGGGTAGCTTGTTGTTTTTATAAGCGATGGTGTTTATGCTGAACATCTGTTGCTATGATTTGAATGTCTGTGTCCCTCCAAAATCCACGATCAAATCCTGCCCCCCAGGGTGATGAAGTGAGGCCTCTGGACACAGCTTAGGTCACAAGGGCAGAGCCCTCAGGAATGTAATTAGTGTCCTGATAAAACGGCCTGAGAGACGCCCTCTGCCCCTTCTGCTGAGTGAGGTTAGAGTGAAAAAACAGTGGACCGTGAACCAGAAAGCAGGCCCTCGCCAGATACCAGATCTGCCAGTACCTTGATCTTGGGCTTCCAGCCTCCGAAACTGTGAGAAACAAATTTCTGTTGCTCATAAGCCACCCAATCTATGGTATTTTGGTTTAGATAACTACTTCCCTTTAGGAGTCTGGATTTTGATGTGTTATAGGCAGAGGGTGCCTACATTTAACCTCTGGTAAGCCCTTGACAGCTGAGTCAGTAATTGGTTTTCTGGACAGAAACCTCATACAGAAGTTGCTGCATTTTCACGGCTGGGAGAAGGAGCGCTCAGTGTGACCTCATGGAGGGGAGGGACAGAGCACGAGGAAGCCTGCAGGTGGGTTTCTCCAGAGGAAGGCATTTCACAGCTATTAATCAGAGGATAAAAGGAAAGAGAGAAGCAGCCTTCTATTCTCTAACAATGGCGGCAAAATTACCCAAATAAGTGAAGTCTTAAACTCAGTGCTTGGATGACTATATCATAAATAAATTTTCTCAAATTCAAGAATTGGTGAGTGAGCGATAAATTTCTTCTAAAGACAAAAAGGAAATAGAGTCTTCTCACCTAGTTGGTATTCACCATAAAATGCTTCAAGATAATATTTTGCAATAAGAATCTGGAACATTTTGCTCAAGGACATATGATGATGTTTTTCATCTTTTATGGTATTTATCATTCAAATTTACTTATTAAAAAAGTCTGCTATGCTTAAGTTTCTATTACAATTCTAATAGTTGTTTTTCACTTTATTTTTAGTTCTGTTAATTTTTCATAAAAGGAATAAAAATATATATTTTAAAAGGGTTTACTGGACCAGAGGGCAAATTGTAATGGCTATTTTTCCTGGCAGAGTAAGGATTAAATAATCATGAATAGAGTGAAATTTTGCAGATTAGTATAAGAATAATTACTAACTTACCAAACCAATGGAGATTCAGTAGTTTGGGACAATTTAAATCTAATTCATAAGAATAGCCGTTTTCATCAATAAAAATAGGAGGGATATCAGTAGAGAAAGGGGACCAGAGAGAAGCAGAAGGGGAGGGAGAGGGGAGGTGCTAGGGAATGAAATTGACCAACTCATGTTATGTGCATGTACAAATATGCAAAAAATGAATACCACTATTAGTATAATCGTAATGCACCGATAATAATAATAATAATAATAATAATAAAGAACAGCTTTTGCAGAAGCTGCGCTACTCTGAGAACCTGCGTGTGCGTGCTGAGGGGATCCAGATGCTCAGGTCCCTTCACTGGCACCTCCCGCACGGGAGTGGATGACGCACATCTTCAACTCACCTCTGGCTCTAAGTTCTCACTCACTGAGCAGTCCACTGCGGACAGCCTCGCTTCCTATCTAGATGTTCCAACAGGGACACGACGCCCTCACTAACCCAAAAGAGTATTTGGTTTAAAAGCAGTTAGATCTCTCAATATGAAATAAACAGTCTTTCCAGTGGTAAAACAGAATTCCCATTGTTTTCTTTGGGGTTTTTTAGACAGTTTGTATAAGGTTGTTAAACCTAAATAGGCAGCTCTTCACAGTTTCTGGACCTGCAGATCAGGACCCCACACAGAATGGGATAAATTAAGCCTGGTGTGGGGGCACACGCCTGTAATCCCAGCACATGGGAGCCTGAGACAGGAAGATCACAGGTTCAAGCCCAGCCTTAGCAATTTAGCAAGATTCTTAGCAACCTAGCAAGACCCTATTTCAAAATAAAAAGGACTGGGGGTGTAGTTCAGAGATATAATGTCTCGGGTTTAATCCCCAGTACAACAACAACAACAAAAAGAATAGGCTAAGTTACATGGCTTAGAAAGAATAGTTTATACTCACTCTTTTCTGAGTAAGACATTTCCTTTTTGATTTTTGCCTGCATTCACCACAAAATACTTTTATAACTGTTTTGAATTCTGAGTAACTAGAATTTGTTCTGCCCAGCATTAGATTTTTAAGAGACCTAAACCTCTTATAAAAGCACAAACGAGCTGGGCATGGTGGCACACGCTTGTAATCCCAGTACTTGGGAGGCTGAGACCGGAGGATCTGGGTTCGCGGCCAGCCTCAGCTACTTAGTGAGGCCCTCTGCAAGTTAGTGAGACCCTGGTTCAAAATAAAGAATAAAAAAATAGGGCTGGGGGTGTAGCTCAGAGGTAGAATGCCCCTGGGTTCAATCCCCAGCACCACAAAAAAAAAAAGCACAAACCAAGTGAGGGAAGGAAAAGAGTCAGCTTGAAGTTACTGACTTATTAGAAGGTTAGCATAATCCCCTGTTAAACAGACATGAAAAAATACTTCTTTTAGAAGATTAAATGCATTAATTTCTTTGAAAATGTCAAGGATAAATACTTTCAAATGTTATTCTACACTAAATGTAAAGGCCACTCACCAGTTTACGCCATCTGCTTCCACCCAGGCAAAGCGGTACTCGTTGACCCGGAGCATGAGCTGCAGACACCCAGCCACACACTGCACATACTGAGAACTCTACACGAGAAGAGTGAGAGTCTTAAAATGGGAGCGCACCAGTGGATCTGTTTAAATGTACGACTCTGCAAATACTTGACACTCTCTGAAAACTGGAATCGATTCGTGATACTTGGAATATTAAGATATTTATATCATTTAGGTAAAAATGATGAGAATAGCACACGATTTATCACTGATTAGAATGTATTTTGAAAAATTAAAATAAGATGGGTACACATTTAGAGTCATGAGAGCATGCACACACATTTCTACACAGAAGTCTTATTTGACGACAATTTGTTAGCATCAGGGCATCAAAAATCCCCTTAATGTCTTTTCAAAAGTTGTTCCTCGTGTTTCCTTTTATCTCTAATTTTTATAAATGAAGATGATTTTCTCTCCCGAACTAAATCCATACAATTCAAAACTATTTAACACACATAATCAGGAAAATCAAGGAACGACGTCATTGTATCTTTGATACGGCTTGATAAATGAGCACACGGCCTGGCACATTTCACACAGCCCTGCATAGAAGCAGGGTGGAGAAGGAATACTGCTCTAGATAATCACACAAGTACCAACGAGCAATAACAAAATGACAGAGAGAAGAGTGGGTGCTTTGACAGGCCTATCATTGAATAACTTCAGGCAAGTCGCTGAGCCCTCCTAAGAGAGTATTTAGTTTCTCCATCCCTGATGAGGACAACATTGTCAAATACCCTGAAGACATACTGTTAGGCTGGGGAAATAATTCACTTTGCACACAGCTAGATATATTGCAGGAACTTGATAAATGGGAACTTCAAAAGAGATTTGTATGGCATACAAAAAAGTCAGATTAAACACTTATAAAAGACAGTCCATGATTTCAAAGTGTCAGTTCAACAGCACTATCTGGAACTTGAAATAAATAGGAAGCCCCCCTCCATTTTCCCAAAGCTACTAGAAACACCTGGCCTGGGGTCTTCTCTGATAATTACAGTGAGCCTCGTATTTTTAAGAGGTAAAAAGATAAAAGTAAATTTTAGACTCTAGACTTCATAAAGAAAACATGCTATTAAACTTTTTTAAAGGAAACAATCATGGATATTATAAAAATTCACAAAACCTAATATTCACAATACTATTAAACTCTGTGTTCTAATTTAAACAACATTCATAAAAACCGAACACTTCAAAGAAACTCCAGGTACTCCAACACAGAACCCGATAGCATAAGGACATTTGGTAGAAACAGACAAATGTTATCAAGAAAAGGCTATCTTGTGCCCACTTAGAAAGTAGTGAACATTGTTCACATGACATATCCAGGAATGTAATTTGCCTGTAAACTCAAAAATTAGCAGAAATTAATGAAAAAAAAAGTTTTCAGCTCCAAACCTTCCATAATGGAACAAAATGTTTTTTCCAACTAAGTCAGCAGGTAGGAACCCTTACTAGAGAGGAGGAATTCCATCTTTCTTGTTTAGAAAGATCTTGAGCAAGATTTCTAAACATGAATGAGTAAGGTGGCCAAGAGGGTATACTCTCCTCTTCACTACCATCGCTCTCCTCTCAGCACAAAACTCTCTCGGTCCACTGTCAGCCCTTCCGTGTTCATTCAGCAGGCCATGCTGAAACGCGGAACACAGTGCAGCACGGTCCTCCCTTGTCGCACTGAACGAGCACGTGTACGTGCTGGTCCTGCAGTGCCAGCGTCCTCTCCCACTGAGCACTAAGGCAGCCCTCAGCACAGGCCGGGCCACTCTCACAGTACAGCCTTCAATTAAAGTAGACCGCATCACTCGTCTTTCACTTAAATGTCTTACTAGTTTCTTTATAAATTATTCAATGATTTTTTAAAGAAAATAATCAGCTGTGAATCAATTCAACAAGTCACCACCTCTAATCCTACAGAAGGGCAATTCAATACTGCTGGAGAAAAATGACACGCCACCACTGGAAGCCACACGCCTCCGGGTCTGTCCTCTCTGCCGCTCCCAGGGTCGCTCTCACACGTTCACCACTCGCCTCCCTCACACTCAGCAGCTAAGAGGAAGACAATCCTCACTCAAGATCCGCTCAGCTACCACCATGTCACCCACACCTGCCAATGCACGTCTCCAGCTATTCGTGCCAGCTCCTCACCTAGGAGAAACAGCTGCCCAGGACCACAGCGCCATAGGGTCTGTGTGCCCTTCCTCCCACATGGCGCTCCGATCCCTCTCCTGCAGGGTCACCCCTCGCACCTCGGCACGTACACTTCATGTCACTGTCAAAGGACCCTGTTCTTCTCTCTCAAAGGCAGTGCCACCAGTTCACTGAAACAATGGACTGTGTTTAATCAACTTGTTTGATGTTGTCCTCCCCAGACACAATGTAGCACTCTATGCCCATCCAGTTCTACACTCTGAACACCATGCACTGTACCTCTGAGGCACTCAATAATTATTTCTTGAATAAGCAAACAAAATAATAGCATACAAATAAACTCTGTATATATTTCTGTAGAAACACTGTTTCTACTAAACTCATTGAAGAGAATGTCATTTAGATAAATTTTCTGTTGCTCAAAATGCAAGCTTTTACTATATCACAGTGGAAAAATCACATCGCACAAAAACTAGGAACCTACAGAATTCACCTTCCTGGTGAATATGGCCTCAGAGATCCACAGTCTGCAGAATCACACAGTAATTCAAGACTGGAGGGCTTACAAAATAAATAGACAATAGAAGATAAATGTAGACACATCGGTGACACTATGAACATGAAACTAATGTTCTAAAATTGTCTATAGATAATTTTCAATATTCACCTCAACAATATTCACCATACCACGTAAGTGGAAATTAAATCAAAAAGAGTATAATAGTATTCATCTACATTTTGGAATTGTGAGCTCTTAAGAAAACAAGTCTACACTGCAGTACAGAGCACCTGTCCCATAGAGTGGAAATGTTCAGTACATTGTATCAATGAAAGATGAACTTTGGAAACGCATAATTGACTACAATAAATTGCAGAAACCACTTTTGCATGAGACAGAAAGCTGCTGATTAACAGTTCTGGAAGTATTTAATGTTTTCAGGACTATTCAATGACTCTCATAACTGCAAACATGTATATAGGTTTTTTTTTTTTTTGCTTCTATCAGAGAGACACTAACTTTGAAATATTACACAGGACAATATCAGGTGTCAGGTGTCATTTCCAGGAAATTGGAACAAATGGAATTTTCAAACTTTGTCAAGGGGCATATAAATTGGTTTAGAAAATTGACTGGCAATATCTACCAAATTTGGGTTTACACAACCCCATTATCCAGCAATTCCATTCTAGAATTAGGTGCTTAGGACATAAGTATATACATCTGACAAAAAGACATACAGAGAATAATCACAGCAAGATTATTTACAATAGCCAACAGGATTACTAGGAGTCCATAGAAGAAAAGATGCTCATCCATAAGAGAATAGTTACTATTCATGTAATGACACTATTCATGGAATACTACACAGCAGTAAAAAAGAATTACTGCTAAATGAAACTGAATGTCACAGACACAATGTTAAACAAGTGAATCCAAACACATACTCCATTTATATGCAGGTCTCAAGATCAGACCACACCAATCTCTGATAACAAATGATATAATAACAATAACCTTTGCAGGGGTTGAGGTAAAGGAAAGTCTCAAGTAGGAGGAACTATGATGTATAAATCTACTTCCCGAGCATCTGTGTATTTCACTTTAAGTAAGTTATGACATGTAAAAGGCAAACACAGAAGGGCTGGAGATGCAAGGCAGTGACGGAGGACGTGCTGGTCGTAGGTTCAATCCCCAGCACCAACCTGCCAAAAACAAAAGACAAGAGGAAGGGAGGGGAGAGGAGGCAGTGACGTGGAACAGGAGTCACAAATGTTGCCACATTATCTTGGGCAAATAACCTCTTCAAAACTGTTTCATCATCAATAAAAGAAAAGAATAACAGTCCTGCCAAAGTAAAAAAAAAAACAACTGCTATGAAACTGAAATATCAGATAACTGTAAGGTATACTATTATTATTACCTAATATTCAGGGACTAAAATGCATATAACCAAGAATTTTCCTGAAGCTGGCCTACGAAAAGAGATCCTTCAGTCAATATTCATAAAATACCTAGATTAAGTTACGATACAGTCTTGCAAAGAGTAGTTTCACTATTAATTTACAAATTTGTAAATCTTCAAGTAGTATTTGCAATATAATTTGAATAATCATATAATGCAATTATGTGACTACTGAGAATCTATTACAAGAAAAAATATTGTTGATATAACTAAAAAGCATGATTTATTTCTAAATTATTGACTTAAATATAACTTCCAAGAATACATGTAATACACAGTACTAGGGTACCATATTTTTGTTATCAGTGGCATGCTTCCAAAATGACTTGTAAAGGAAGTTTGTGCTTAAATATTTCACCACTTAACTTTCCTTTGCACTGCCAGAATATATCTCCAAACAATCCTTCCAAAAATCTGATCAAAAAACAAAGTCATAGGTTCTTACCTTTCTTCCTTTTATACTTATTCTGCATATATGTTTTAAAGATTCCCAATGTTTACAAGTATTAACTTTGTGATAGAAAGATAAAGGACAATGAAAAACCATCAAGAACTGTTTAGGGTGAGTATCAACATTCTTGAAACCTACACAGTCAGACAAGCACAGCAGTACCGCCTGACCCACCAGTGATGTGGTCCAAGACCCCCATGGATGCCAGAAACCGCAAAGAGTACTGAACCCTGGATGATTTTTTTCTTATACATATATACCTATGATAAAGTTTATAAATTTGGCACAGTAAGAAAGTAAAAAGAATAGTAGAACAATTCTCAGACTACAATAAAAGTTATCTAAAATTTATGAATATTTATTTCTGGAATTTTCCATATTTTCAGAGCACAGTTGACTACCAGTAACTGGAAAGCAAAACCACAGGTGAGGGGTAACTACTATACTTGACTGTGAGCTACAATGGGTCCCCAGAGATGTCACAACCGCACCAGCTAGAGCCGACCCCGATTTAAGAACAGGCCTGCACCGTAGGAACTACTGACACAGCCCACCGATGTCGGCTTCCTTGGGAGCACTTTTGATGGACTCATAAAGTGATAAAGACGCAAATCAAGGACATCCTCCACCTCTTCTGGAAGACTAGAATCACATCACTGCAGCATTAAATTAAAACAAAGTCAGAGCTGCAAAGTCGACCTCCATGAACAAGCATATTATAACCACCATGAAGAAACAGCTTAAAGGAATGTGGCCAAAAGCCAGCAAAACTAAGTAGTCCCCCACCATTCTAAAATGCTGCCATTAAGAATCTTGGAAACATTATGCTAAGTGAAAGGAGCCAAGAATACAGTTCCATTTCTATGAAATGTTCAAAAGAAACAAATCCAGATACATAAATTCGATTAGTAGTTGCCAGCGTTGGAAAGGGAGTGAAGGAATGGGGCTCCAGAGCCACAGGCAGCTAGACAGCCATGATGGACAGTGCAGATATAGAACCTTCTCATCATCACAAGAAACTCTATCAGATGGAGCTGCTCCAGAACACCAAGAGGCAAGGTGCAGCAGGCAAGGAGGAGCCCCAGCAGCTCAAGTCACCCTCCACCAGTGAAACAGTCCCCTCTAGAAGAAACACAGGCTAGCCCAGGTCTGCAACAAAAGCAGCCAGAAACGGGACACGGTGGAACGCAGATGCTGGGGGCTTGCCGCTCTCCTACGCACAGGTGGAGGAGAAAGTGGGCAGAGGAAAAGGAAAACAAGTAGAAAAAAATTCCCATATTCTTTCTAGTCTTGCAATGTTTTCAGAGCATCAGCCCAACAATCCACTGTCAAGGTCATGCCGGTTCCTCAGAAGAAGAGGTGATATATAATTCTCATTGAAAAATCAGTAAAGAGCTAGCCAGGCGTGGTGGCACATGCTTGTAATCCCAGTACTTGGGAGGCTGAGACCAGAGGATCTGGGTTCGCAGCCAGCCTCAGCTACTTAATGAGACCCTCTGCAACTTCGTGAGACCCGGCTTCAAAATAAAGTATAAAAAATAGGGCTGGGGGTGTAGCCCGGAGGTAGAAAGCCCCTGGGTTCAATCCACAAAAAAAAAAAAAAGAAAAAAAGAAAGAAAGAAAAATCAGTAAAGAACAGACAAAGTAAGTAGACAAAATTTGATGACTATTATTTTGACAACTAAGTCAATATAACACGTTTTAAGGAAATTCAATTTGTATGATGTTAATTACATTAAAATGTTGGCAAATAATCCACTCAATTTATGACGATGCTTCTGTGGATAATTTAAAAGTTAAGTTAATCTCATTTTGCAGCGTAAAACCTTTTTGTTGTTGTTTTACACTGCCATCAAGTGGCAACATTATGTACTGCAGTTTACCAAACTTTTTCTCCATTTTTGAAAACCTCAAGGGATTTTAAGAAATGACACTGATATATTAAAAAGTCTGAGTAGGCAATGTGATTTAAATAAGGCCTAAAAATCTAATTCCAGCTCAGCTGCCTCCATAATAACTCTCTAAGCACTTCGTTTCATTAGTTTCTGCCTCTCATTAGCTATATGACCTCGGGCAAGCTGGTGTGTCTTTCCCATAAAAGGTGGTTAATATGATGATCTACATTGAAGAAAAAGTGGTGATGAAAATGTAAAATGATAAAAACAGTACCAGGTACACAGTAAGCACTCAATAAATATTAGCTACCAGATTAAGAGTTACCAATTAAGCCAGATGTGGTGGTGCACACCTGTAATCCCAGTATTTGGGAGACTGAGACAGGAAGATTGCAGGTTCAGGACAGCCTCAGCAAGTAGTGAGACTCTCAGCAAGCTAGAGAGACCATGTTTCAAAAACAAAAAATAAAAAGGGCTGGGGATGTAGCTCAGAGGTAGAATGCCCCTGGGTTCAATCCCCAGTACCACTAAAAAAAAAAAAATTACCCATTAATATTCAAGTATCCTAAGAAGAGCTAACACTCTATAATCAACTTGCTAGCCACTGGAAACATAAGAGCCTTCAAGAAAAGTCAGAGAAGAGGCTCAGGTTTGCGGAGCACTAAAGGGAAGAGGGTGAGAAACCAAAGGCCATCTTGTCCTTACAATCACCCCGGAACTAATTCCATTTAAGATGTTGTATGTGTATGAATCATCCACATAAACTTAGTCTAACATGCTATCAAACCAATCGGTATTGTTTTTCCAACATACTGCACAGAAAAGAACAACATAACAAAGTCCTGGCAGCAGAACTTGTACCTCCTTACATACGCCGTACTAACTCGCAAATCCTAAACAGCCATCGAAATAGGTTCATAAGACAAATAACTCCGAAAATGTCTTTTTCAGAAAATCTACCAGTATGTCTAAGATATACAAGTTCAACAATTTTCAATATTTAAAACTGGTAGAAATTCAAGTCACATGAAATAAAGACGACCAATTTAAATACTTGCTTGTGACTGAACAGCTGCACATCCTCTGTACCACTCCTCTCCCCAACGCTCATTCCACTTCACGCTCCCTTCCTGGCCTAACGCCCTGCTGGTCAAACCCTTCGACCCCGCCCCAAGGGAAGCCAGCTCCTGACTTTGAAAGTGGCTTCCACTGCCACCTCCGGTGTCAGGACAGACAACATACACAGGCATGTTCCATGCAGATTATGGACGCTCCAGTAATCAGAATGGACATCAAGCGGCTTCCAGAGAGCTTAACCTGGGTCTATTTTAGACAGCTTGGAGACAAAACTCTCTGAAGATGCTTTCGCGTGTCCCAGAGGTACTTCTAACAAATGAAGCTAGGCGCTCCTCACCTTCTTTGTCTGTTTTTCCCTCTTTCTCTCAACTGGCTCCAGTCATGCCCATTCTTATTGTCCAAACTTAATGCCAGTTCCTGAGCTACTCTTACAAGATAGCAAAATTAACCACGGGGGAAAGTTCAGCGAAGAGGAAAATAACAGTAGTCAAGAAAGGAACTTGGGGACCCATGATTAGTCTTAACCATTAACCTTTTGGCTCTGCAAAAAGGTGGGGAGAGATTGGTTGAAAATGGGGGTGAGGGAGTTCAGGTTTGACCACCACACAGTCCACAGAACATTTCAGTACCACCAGTGAGTTCAGTTCCTGTCGACTGTTCGATGCACTGTTTACAAAATCCTTTCTTTTTCAGGCGTTAGGAGGCTGGTGAATTAGGAGGAATGTACTTACATCACTTGAAGAGACTGTTCCTGTTTCAACAGCAACACCGCTACCACGCAGTTTCTATTACGAAATAAATGACTTATTACTTAGTTTTGTTTGAAATTTTATCCTAGTTTATCAGCTTACAAAAGGGAGCTAAGTTAATTTTATAATTTTCCCTAATCCTACTTTACAAAATGAGTGAAGATGATATAAAATAACCAAAATGTCATCATATTCTTCTAGATAATATCTTAATCGATAGATCACTAAAAATGAAACCACAATCTGAATGATAAGTACCAGCTACATTTCATAACTGAAACTAAAGACCATTTCCATCTCAGGATTTACATACTGAATTATTTTTGCAGTATGATGACTGCCTTAACCTGAACTATCTACATTATACTCTGTGGCAAAGCTTTTCGAAATAGGTGCCTGACAATAGGAAGATACTACTTGAGACTTAAAACTAAGTTATCCATAGCAATACTAACAAGTTATAATGACAACACCTCAAATGTTATACAGAAAGGACCAAAGAAAAGGTAAGGTGGAAAGTCAAAGGCTGAAAGTGCAAGAGAAAAAGTGATAAGAAATTTCTGAAAGGAAATATTCTGTTTTATTCAATAACTATTACCTAAGTGTCAGGCACTTAGTAGATAATCTACCAGTGTAAATATCTACAAAAAATGCCACTATAAAGTCAAAGAACAAAATATACTAACTTGTAACTACCTTGGGCTTTGGAAAGTTTATTTCTACTAGAATCATGAAATTATGGTCCTGTTTATAAGGGAGAAAAACATTTGTCATAGAGAAAGAGGAACTTTCCCTAGATCGCACTATTATATGACACTTGAGCAAGGTAGTTCAAATAATCGTATGTTACTTGCTTTAAAGAAGTCTGCCATTTATTCCCGATAAAAAGGCTATGGAAGAAGTTTCTGCCCACAGCAAGAGAGACAGTGTGCTCAGAGCCCGCAGATGCAGTGACCAGACAAGAAGCAAAGCCAGCCGAGACTGCCCCTTTTGGCCCACAGAGGCGCCATGAGCAGAACTTGCAGAGCAGAGGTACCAAACCGCAACTGAAAGCCGAAGACTGAGGTAGAGTGCACCAGAAAGATACAGAAAGGCCTCGAAGAGCATCAGCTAATACCAAGAAGCTCAGTTCTAATGAAACTGTTCTAGACATTGAAATATTTCCTTCGCTGAGTGACGAGAGAAACATTTCTCCCCCAATTGCTGGA
Organism: Glis glis; assembly: GCA_004027185.1. Lineage (NCBI taxonomy): Eukaryota > Metazoa > Chordata > Mammalia > Rodentia > Gliridae > Glis > Glis glis. Next base: position 27,781 of record PVJS01012005.1, on the reverse strand, counting down.
TGTGGTTGCAACTATGTAACCATTCATTCTGGTGACATTGGTCATCTCAGGAATGGCAAATCATCTCTGAGGCACAACAGAAGTGGTATTAGCATGAGGGTAAGTCTAAATTGATAACCCAGTGGCAAACTATAGCAGTTACTCTCTTCCCTACCAATTTTTTTACGAATTCAGCTACAATAGAGCCTTAAAAGAAGGCTAACACCAGACATGGTGGTATACGCCTATAATCTCAGTACTTGGGAGGCTGAGACAGAGGATCACAGGCTTGAGGCCAGCCTCAAAACTTAGTGAGACTCTCAACAACTTAGCGAGACCCTGTTTCAAATTCTTAAAAAGGGGTAGGGGCTCAGAGGTAGAATGACCAGTACAATAAAAAAGGCTAACATTAAAGCGAATTAAGTTGATTTAAAAGGAAAGATAATTTCAAAATAGAAAAAGGGGGAAATGTTTCCTATTTAAGCATTCTGATTCCAAATGACACACATTTAGAAATTCAAAATCTCATTTTCACATACCTATTTTTTATGTTTTAATACTTTGTTTTTGAAATATCTCACAAACTCAGTAAAATCTTCAAATCAGTGGCTTTTTCTTTTTTTTTTTTTTTTTTTTTTGGTGGCACTGGGGATTGAACCCAGGGCCCCCCTCCACCTTTTTTTATTCTTTTTATTTTGAAACGGCATCTCTCTAGGTTACTGAAAGTGTTACTATTGCTGACTCTGGCCTCAAATCTCCAATCCACCTGCCTCCACCTCCCAAGTACTGGGACTACAGGTGTGTGCCATCATGCCGGCTTTGATAGCCCTTATGAAAGTACTTTACAAAACTAAGCCCACAAAAAGGTTAAAATTTATGCCACTAACATTAGAAAGATTTAGTTTTGTTCAAGACACTCTAAAATATCTCCAACCAAATATAAAAAGCAATTAGCCCAAAAAAGCAAGCAATAATAAGATCAAAAGTAAACCTAAGCAAAATGCCATGGTGTCACTTATGCCTCAAATTAAAATCTATCAAAATAATAAAGTCACCTGTAATCTACATTATAACTTTCCAAAAATTTATTTCAAATGTTTAAAGATGATAACATATAACTATCAGTATTATTTCTTCTGGTCTCAGTCTTCCATGTCATACACCCCCACCCAAATCTCATTCTCTTCTATCTTTTCTCTCCCCAGAATACTCCGCCCCCTCCCAACTCCATTTCTCTCCTTTTCTGAGCATCATTCCCACCAGAACCTCCCCCTTGGCACCTAACAGTCACTGAAAACCTAAAGGGCCACTCTGAAAAGCCATCACAAATGGCCCATCTTGTGCCCCATCCTGAGGAACCACTTATTCAGATAAATACAGAAAACTTGTCATGGTCCCAGCGGTTACACCAACAAGTTTCATGTCTCCCTCTGGGCCTTACTGTCTAATCCTACAATCATACATTGTGAGAAGGAGTCCCTGTGTAAGACAGAGCCACAGGCTTACCCAGGACACCTGGAAGCCTGCTGCAGACTCCTGGCCAACCCAAGGACAAGCCGATGGACTAACGATCTAAAATGTGCTGTTTGCAGCTTGAAATCCCCCTGCAGGCACCCAAGACCAGTTTAATAGTATAACCAGTTAGACGGCTTGACCTGGATATGTGACCCAAAGGATACAAAGACCGCACTATAAAACTTCAGAGAGCTCTCCCCAAAACAAAGACTTTTTGCACAAATCCTGGTGGTTGGAATTCCTGAGGCTGCATGGGAGCAGCTGGCGTCTCTGGGCCCTGGAGCTTGCCACTCGTTCTCTCGGCTGTCCCCTCTCTGTCCTTTACGTGAGGAGCCTTACGTGAGCACACTCCTTTCAGTTCTCCATGCCGTGTAATCTTGGCAGCCACCTAAAGGAAGACACTCCCTGACCACTGACGAGCAAGAGTGGGAAACCTCGAGTGACAGGAAAGACGGCAAGGTGTGAGCTGAAGCCAGTCAAAGAAAGAAAGGGGAAGCACGAGACCAGAGCCGACAGTAGTTTGGCTTACTTTTCACCTGCGAGTGGCATTAATTTTAATAAAATGTCTCTTGTAATTCAACATGTTTACTGTGAATAGCTAACGAGAACACGGAAGTTACATTCCTCTTAAAAATATTTTTAAAAGTTTATGTTACCTGTGAACTCAGCTGAGTTTTTATCCAGTTGAAATAGTAATTCAAGTCACTGCCTTCCATCAGCTCTTTTCCCCAAGCTGCTAACTTGGCAATAATTCTTGCTGCCTGAAAAACAACAGAAAAAATACATTTGAATACCATATTGATTCTAAAATCAAATCACATACCCTAAAAGCCAGGACTTGTAACTATTTTGCTGTATGATTTTTCTAGCATTTGATTCCTGCAAAAAATAGTTTATAATTCATTTTTAAAATGTATTTTGAAATACAAACATTCAAAATGTATTTCTAAATATTTCCACTAAAGTGAACAAAAATTCGGTGTGTTTTAAGAATTTCATTCCCAGCTACTTGGGAGGCTGAGGTAGGAAGATCATGAGTTTGAGACAAACCAAGGCAATTTAGCAAGACTGCCTCAAAAGAAAATAAAAAGGGTGGGGATGTAGCTCAGCGGTACAGCGCCTGCCTCTCACGCTCAAGGCCCTGGGTTCTATCCCTAGAAGTGGGGAAAAAAAATGTCATGACATTTCCTGGATTATTCAGGGTCAGCAGTCTGACCCTGAGAGTTGGAGGGTTGAACAAAATAGTATATGATTCCTATGAAGTGACCTTGGGCTTGGCTTCAGACTGAATAATAATGAACCCTGTCCTAACTATATGCTTGTTCTTTAATAGATTTGTCAATTTTATCATAACTCTAGGAAGACTTTTAAACAGGCATCTGGACTGTGAAAACAAGTCTCTGCAATTTATAAGAAAAAAACAACTACTGGTTTTATAATATATATATATTATATACATAATATATATATTTATTTTTTAAATGCAGTTTATAGCCAGGTATGGTGGTGCACGCCTGTAATCCCAGTACTTGGGAGGCTGAGACAGGAGGATCCCACATTCAAGGACAGTCTCAGCAACTTATCAAGACCCTCAGTAACCTAATGAAACCCTGTTTCATAAAAAAATAAAAAATAAAAAAAGGTTGGGGGTATAGCTTGGAGGTAGAATGCCCCTGGGTTCAATCCCCAGGACCACAAAAGAAAAAAATAAATAAATGTAGTTTATCCATGAGTCCTCCTTTTTAATTTCTCATTTTATGTTTTATAATACATATAATATATGAATATACTAGTGTATAAATAGATACAGATACACATGGAGGAAGAAAGAGAAGGCACATGCACAAAAATGTCTCACTAACAGTGGCCCCTGATGTGAGAACTGTGAAGACATCTACACAGTGAGCAGCTTGCAGAGCCCCACCCACCCCTGTCCCTCAGCCCTCCACTGGAACAGAGAAGGCTTGCCCATGCAAAGGTTTATTTTCTCAACCTCCCTCTCATCCCTTCTCCAAGCTCCACAAAAGATTCTGCAGTGTTAGGGCTTCCAAAAATAGCCCTTCGAGCTAAGTTTAAAACAAGAGTATTTAAGATATTTAAAAGCAATTAATAAGCCGGGCATGGTGGCACATGCTTATAATCCCAGTACTTGGGAGACTGAAACAGGAGGATCGCAGGTTCGCAGCCAGCCTCTGCTACTTAGGGAGGCCCTTCACAACTTAATGAGACCCTGTTTCTAAATAAAAGAATAAAATAGAACTGGGGGTATAGCTCAAAGGTAAAATTCCCCTGGGTTCCATCCCCCCAAAAAATTAATAACAAAATAAAATGAAATACAGTAGCCACTTCAAAGCAAAATTCAAATGCTACATAGAGAATGTAGTGATCCTGCTGTAGACGATGTGGAGCTGTTTGCACATGTGAATTCCCCACAGACTTCGATGCCAGTGAACTCATCATTACCCAGCAATCCACAAAACTTTGATTGCATCAGAGTAACCCTGTCCCCCTCCAATTCGCCAATGTGCCCTCTTTACTGAAAGCCATAAGGAAAGCCAACGTCACAACAGGTCCTCCTTCGGGAACGGCAGGTTACCAAGGTATAAACAGCCTGGGTCTACTTCTTACCTAAATCAGAATGTGATCACCATTTTATGTTAATTTTTTAAATAAATAGTAAAATAAAATTTTAAAACATAAATTTCCTTCTTAGAGCACGTATATACATATATTTAAAAACCACTGTGATCAATTCAAAATTTACCATATGAACGGTAAAGGGGTCCTGGCGATTCAACATTGGCAGAAAGTAGGGCCAAGCAGTGTTCTTGCTACGCTTCGCATAGTCAAAGAAAATGCTGACTCGCTGGTGACTTTCCTAAAACAGAAAAGAAACTGCATCACTAACCAAATGAATTTTACTACAGAATGCAGTGATTGTGCACTGCTTCTCAACCTTTCATCTTATGTCCTATTAGTGTATATTCTTTTCACCCTCTGTGTATGTACATAATTTTGTCTATCTGGTATCATTAGTATCATTATCAGTAGTAGTAGTAGTAGTAATAGTAGTAGTAGTAGTAGTAGTAGTAGGCAGAGGGTGGGGATGGTGGTTGGAACAGATACTTTACAAATAAAATCACCGTTAATAATTATGATTACTTTAATTACAAGGTGTGGGACTATACATTACATTTCCTCTCAGCCTATACCTCTGACCTGCTGCTTCCAACATAGTCTTTGATGGAGATTGGGCCCGCATTGATTGCTAATAGGTATCAACTGCTAATAGTAAGAACAAGAAGAACAAGCTCTCATACTCAGAACAGTAAAATTCTTTTCTCTGTCTCTAAGTTGTCAGCCGAGATCTGCAACCAAGGTTGACCTTGGTCAGCTAAAAGTTGGCTGTTAGCTCAGCTAAACACTGAATGTTACAAGCACAGACACATGCAACTAGAAAAGAATTATAGACTTTCACAACAGCTTATACTAACATTAAAAGATGAAAAAGCAAGCTATAGTAACCCAATATTAATTACTAACACAAAATAGTTATAGCCCCAAATCCTCCATACTTTAAAAGACTATATTCCTGTTTCTTTCTTTTCTTTATTATAAAACAAGTTTTCTTAAACTATAAAACTTCTAGCAGATAGAGATAAGAAGATGCTGAGAACTCACCAAGGACATAGGTGGGCAATACACATGCTTTAAACTTTAATGAAAATAAAAACAAAGAACAAAGCAGGTTTTTAACATACAGCTCCCTGACCTTGCTAACCAAGCAACACCTTTTATCAGTGATACCAGACCTATCTCTCCCTGTGAGGATGAACAAAGAAGGCTAGCAGAAAAGGTTTAATTGGCTGATCTGCACTCGCTTTGGTGGGAAAAGAAGACTATTGGTTAAGCAGGATAAGAAATGAGATAATTAATTCTTATAAAAATTGTATGTGTTCAAAGACATTAGTGCCTTACTTTCAAGGCACTCCACTGTGTCACCTCTGGCGTAGTGCTTTGATTACTCTGTCCCCTGTTTCTCTCTGTAATAATAAAATTTGCTTAATCTTGCAACAGTGCAGTTGTGGCTAACTTTTTATAAACTAGCTAAGAACAAGAATCCAAACTGTAACAGTCTTGACACCTCTAATGACACCAAGGTGTCACCCTGGCTGCCGAACAAAGGAAACAGAAATCAGGAGGGGGCAGGACAGCCTAGATGAAGGATCAGCAGGAAGTTCTTCAAATTACCAACAAAAGGCAATGGAAACAGAGAACTGGGTAAATATTTCTAGCATATCATGATAGAAAACTCAGGATAGATAGACACAACAAAAACCAGCATATCCCACCAGCAGATGGATATGAGATTTGCGTTAAGAGTAAACGCTTAGTTCAAATAATGCAAACTTCTCCTAAATTTTTTCTGCATATCACCAGCTGAAATCCACTTTCTGGTTCATCAAGCAAATATACTTGTGATCTTTTCCAAAACAAAATAACCTCATAAACAGTAATATCAACACTTAATTCTTTTTAAATATACTGCTTTTAAGCCGGACATGGTGGTGCACGCTTGTAATCCCAGTACCTGGGAGGAGGAGACCGGAGGACCCGGGTTCCGTGGCCAGGCTCAGCTACTTAGTGAGGCCCTCCGCAACTTCGTGAGACCCTGTTTCAAATTAAAGTATAATGCCGGGCGTGGTGGCGCACACTTGTAATCCCAGTACTTTGGGAGGCGGAGACCGGAGGATCCGGGTTCGCGGCCAGCCTCAGCTCGCTCTCTCTCTCTCTCTCTCTCTCTCCTGTCTCTCTCTCTCCCTCTCTCTACTTAGTGAGACTCCGCAACTTTGTGAGACCCGGTTTCAAAATAAAGTATAAAAAATAGGACCGGGGGTATAGCTCAGAGGTAAAATGCCCCTGAGTTCAATCCCCAGTACCGCAAAATAAATAAATAAATATACTGCTTTTAATACTGATCTATGTTAATGGTTACCTACTTGAGGAATAAACTACCATCTCCTTAAGCAATGACCATTACAGTTTAGAATAATAGTTAAAACAGTTTGGGTAATGACTTTCACCAAAGGACTCAAAATTCAGGTAAGCCATCACGACTTCACTGTTGAGAGGAACCCAGGCTACAAGCCTGTAAGAGAACAAGGATAAAGTCCGTTCAGTCAGGTGGACGTCCGTCCAGGCACAGAAAACAACTGAATCCTCAAAATGACTAAAAGCTAAACATGTGAGGAAAAATAAGCAATTCTGTCCAAAAGTATTCTATTCAGATATAAGAAAATTAAAACAAGGAATAGGAAAACAATTCTTAATTATGATATTTTTAAATTGCACAAGAAATCAAATGATAAAATGTGCAGATTTATCAATGTAATTAAAATTTTACAAATGAAACCAATCATTAAAATATATTGAATGATAAGGCTGGGTGTGGCTCAGTGACAGAAGGCCTGGCTAGCATGTACAAGGTATGATCCTCAGCACTAGAAAAAAATTAAAACAAAATTTATTGCATGATAGCTGAAGATAATATCAGCTCCCTGAATCTAGATCTCACCACTGATCCTTCATAAATACAGGTTAACAGAAAGAACAAATAAAACTAAATAAAACTACACAAAACTCATGTCCTGCAAAAAACAAAGAGAATAAACATTTCTGATTGCGTATAAAAAAAATATATCAAATCTCAGCAAAGCTATTTCTCACACCCACCTCAATCTTTTGTGAATGGTATGGTGTATCTGGAAAATGTGTGTCAAAGGAAAGACACAGGCACAATAAGAGGTCCTAAAGTGGATCTATAATCACCCCAGAAAATAAAACACCCTAATTCTGAAGCAACTATAAAAGACAACTGGTAGCCCAGAGCCTGACTATCGGAAGCAGGTCACAGTCTTGGAAAAGTATCACTCTGGGGAGAGAACAAAGTAAAAAGAGAGGTATCTCTCTTGAATGGTAAAGAGAAAAAGAACAAAAAGGGGAAATTTAGAGTCCTTCAAGACAAAATGGAATAAAGAAAAAAAATCAAAGGACATATGAACAAGAGAAAGTCAGCCTTGAGAGAAACTGTGCCTCACTTGACAAAACGAGGTTGCTCACCCAAAATACATGACACAAATAGATGAAAGTGGTCTAAATCTATATAATCTACCATAAAAAGAAGCCACAAATGAGCCGGGCATGGTAGCAAAAGCCTGTAATCCCAGCTATTTGGAAGGCTAAGGCAGGAAGATCGCAAGTTTTAGGACAGCTTGGGTGACTTTTTTTTTTTTTTAATAAGGAACACTTCACAAATTTCTGTGTCATCCTTGGCCAGGGGCCATGTTAACCTTCTCTGTTTCATTCCATCTTTAGTATATGTGCTACCAAAGAGAGCACCAGCCTGGGCAACTTAAGGAGACTCTGTCTTAAAACAAAAACAAAAAAAAATTAAAAGAGCTGGGCATGTAGCGCAGTGGTAAAGTGCTTGCCTCGCGTGAGCAAGGAGCTGAATTCAAGTCTCAAAACCAGGGAGGAAAAAAAAGACAAAGAAGAAGAAACCAGAAGACACAAAGGATCTCAGGTGAGCAATTCCTCTCCCAGAAAAACAACTAAGGAAAACTGTAACATACCATTCCAAAAGAAACCAAAGGTCCTCAAACAAGCATTTACGGAAATGAAAAACCAACTTGAATCACAAATGCAAAACCAAAAACTAAGAAATTTACCCCTAAAACAAGAAAATGAAAAGAAACATTGATTAAATTTAGGAATGGAATGAAAGAAAATGACAAAACGGTCTCAAAAATTAAAAGTAGAGCCAGGTGCAATGGGATACGCCTGTAGTCCCAGCAAGAGGACCGCTTGAATCTAGGAGTTCAAAGTCAGCCTGGGCAACACAGAGACACCATTGGAAAAAAAAATCTAAATTACAAGGTGTTCAAGAGAAAACCAACTCAAAAATCAAAGAATTACCAGTCAAGCTGTCCTCTAAATAGAAGACTATAGAAAAAATTTTGAATGCATTAGAAAATATTGTACACTCAAGACTTTCCAGAGGAATCTATTAGCAGATAAGCTTCAACCAATCAAGAGATCCCAAGGAAAACTGGGTGGTACTGGGGCATGAACACACAGGCAATCCAAAAGAACAAAACAGATCCAAAAATAAACCTACGGCCAGGTGTGGTGGCACACGCCTATAATCCCAGTACTTGAGAGGCTGAGACAGGAGGATCACAGGTTCACAACCAGTCTCAGCAATTAACCAACCCCCCCCTTAGTGAGATCCTGTTTCAAAATAAAAAATAAAATAAGGCTGGAGGTGTAGCTCAGAGGCAGAATGCCCAAGCATTCAATCCCCAGTACCACAATAGATGATTGATAGATGATAGATAGATAGATAGATAGATAGATGATAGCTAGATAGATGATAGATAGATGACAGATTGATAGATGGATGGATGATAGGGTTCAATCCCCAGTCCCACAATAGATGATAGATATATGATAGATGATAATAGATAGATAGATAGATAGATAGATAGATAGATGATAGATAGATATATAGATGATAGAAAGACCAACCTAAAATTAGATACATAACTTACACCACACAGAAGAACCAGCTCTATATGAATCAAATATCTAAGTATAAAACCTGAAACTATACAAGTACTAGAAAAAAATGGATGCATTCCACAATTGAGTGTAAGGAAAAGCTTTCCAACTATGACTCAAAATCCAGATTTTGAAATTTTTGATAAATTGGACTACATAGCAAAATTAATTTTTTACCATACAAAAATGCCATAAGCAAAGTCAAAAGTTAAGTGACAAACTAGGGGGAAATATGTGTACTATATACTACAAATATATCCCTTAGATGTATAAAAAAAAAACTCTTAAAATTGGGGGGGAAATCTAAACTCTACCAGAAAAAAATAAGATGGGCAAAGACACAGATAATGCAGGGGTGGATATAAAGTACCTTTAAGAATATGGTAAGATGTTCAGAGACCATTGCAATTGCAAAAAAAAAAAAAAGGTAACAGCCAGATGAGGGCCTTGCTGGCAGGTTGCAGGAGGCACACACCACTGGTGGGAACGCAAAAGGGAACAGCGGGCAGTATCTTAACAAAATTATATAGAAAGTCCCTATTACCCAGCAATGCAATTTCTGAGAATTTGCCATGAAGTATGCTCCCAACAGTATGAAATACACTTGCACAAGGTTATTCTTTGCCTCATTTTTTCTGATTATAAAATACTGGAACCAACCTCAACTCCACTACATCAGAAGCTGATTAAGTAAACTATATCCCATCCATTATTGGGGTATAGTGTGGTTGTCAAAAACAATATGGGAGATCTCTAGGAACTTATACAGAATCATTGCTGGCATGTTTTGTTAAACAAAACAAGCAAAAACACAAAAGACTATACCCAGTAAGTATTTTTATATTAATAAAGAGGGGTAAATAAGAAAATATACATGAATCTATTTCTGCAAAATGAAAAACAGGAAAGATAAACCAGAAGAAATGATATTGGCTATCTACAAGAGGTAGGTGGGAACGAGGAGCAAGGGATGGAGTGAGCTTGGTGACATTTCTGAGTACAACTTCCTATACAGTTTTGATGTTCTAGAAGCATATCAATGTTTAACACACTATAAAATAATAAAATGCACAAGGATGAGGGGGAAAGGCTGAAGTAGAATGGAAACAGAAATAAATGACTCTATGAGTATTTCTAACGTCTCTGAAATACCGGTATGATACTCTGACTACACGATCCCAGTTTAAAGCAAAGACCTGCGAATACTCAGCTCCAGGCAAAAGGCTTGTGTTTTACAGTCTCATGGAGTGGCATCTCTCCAATTGCTTTTTATGTATTTTGGGTTAATGAATGAGTACATATCCTGAGAAAAGAAGAGCATACCATGTCACTAGCACAAAAGAGTAACAACAGAGAAAAGAAAGAATAGAATGAATCCTATAGTGTGAGCTGCAAATGAATCGGAAGGAATCAGTGTGAATTCAGTTTTAAATTTATCGATATGTGTATATGTACAAGTAAGGATGTGTGTGTTTTTATCGATACCATCAACATAGATGATACATAGACAATATAGATATAAATCCCCACAGGCTGCCTGCCCACTCGCAGCTCCCTCGCTCCAGGTTACCCCATGCAATGACCCTGGCAACCAAGACAGACCAGAACATTCCTGTTCTTCCTAACTTTACTGTTTTGAAGGAATAAGTTCCAAAGAGACAGGATCATTATCAGACAGGCCTACATCAACCCAGGACTGATATCAGTCCTTCCTCACATTATAAAGTCACCACCTTCCTACAAAGAACACAATGCCCACAGGTAGACAGCGCCATCTGTCCTAACTTAGGTATTCCCGACACTGGCCAGAGTTTGTGCCATGTAGGAAGCCATCGAGAAATATTTTTTTTCTTGTACACTTGACAGAGCAAAGCTCCCTAAACACCTGACTGACACTTTTCTTCAAGTCTCTTGAGACATGCAGACAGGCACAAGACTCAATAGTTGAAGAGCCTGTTGCATAAGACCTGTTCTGCATACCAACAACGTAAGCCTAGATTACATTCTGGTATCAAATACGAAACTATGAATAGGCCCCTCTGCATTCAGAGGCAATTAAAACAGTAAATAGAAACTTGGTGCAATGTTAAAAGTTGCAGACGATGGCAAAACTGTCCTCAAAAGGAGCAAAAGCACCGACCCTTCCCCACCGTGCCCGCACTGCCTGCAACACGGGGCAATCCAAATCCCTGCACTGAAAAGGAACCGTGTCATCTGGAAGCACGGAGCATCCACAAAGTCTCATGTGGTTCACAGACTTCACTGGTATTCAACGAAACCTCTGAGGTACCTCAAGAAAAAATACCAATTGATTACTTGATATTCTGGAAAACAACAAAGATAGCTGTGTGTGAGCATTTCCACCTTCAGCACTGTTAGCAAATTATAACTCACAGGATTAAGAAAATGCACTATTATGCTCTAGAAGAAAATCAGTGCTATAAATAAAACCTTACAGAGATGTTGTTACTGTGAAGCATTTAAAAAAAAGAACGACAAAGTCAGCAAAGGTAGGAAGGAAAGAGTATACGCACCTGCAACATGTCATCAACCATCGTTAGTATATACTGCACTGTCTGTTCTTTGGAGATATGAGTCATCAGATTTATAAATGTTTTGGCACACTAGGAAAAAATGAAATTAATGTTAATTATCATTTTCATTTGCAAACATTTTAATGGAATTTCAGTAAAATATTATTTCTCTTTCAAAAACAGGATAAAAATGCTATTCGCTAAAAGAATTATAGAAAATGTATGTCTTTCAATAATACTATTGTGTAAAGTATGAAAGGACTTTGTTATGACTTGCATCATTTTTTTTCCAGTACTGGGGACTGAACCCAGGGCTTTATGCATAATCTTCAAGCGCTCTATCACTGAGCTACATCCCCAGCTCTTTTTATTTTATTTTGAGACAAAGTCTCAGAGTTGCCCAGGCTGGCCTTGAACTTATGATCCTCCTGCCTCAGCCTCCTGAGTCACCGGGATTATAGATGGCACCACACCCATCATATTTTTCTCCATTCTACCATGTATCAATTATAGAACAATCTCCCTGAAATTCAATAAAACCTGGCACCAACAACAGTTTACACACCAATTTTCCCAAGACTATTGTGAGAATCAGACCAAGTTGTATATGGGCTCCTTCAACCAACCAGGGCCCTACATAAGAAAATCTGATGGGCAGTGAGATTACATCTTATTTGGGGGCCAGGTTCTAAACTCAACATATAAGTCAAATAAGGCACAATCAAAATTATTCTATAAAATCCTCTATATTACCGAAAAAGTTATGATTTTTTATACACAACACAATTCAGTAATAAGTCTGGAGTCATACTTTGAAAAGCTTTCCCCACCCTACAATGTATAAATTGAACTATATTTCATTCAGTATGCATTCATTCAATAAATCAATGTGGCAAGCGGCACACAATAAAGGCCATGCTATAGGAAAAGACATAATTTGTCAAAGTGATACACGTTCCAGAATTTATGCTGTATTGTGGTTTGGATCTAGAATGTCCCCCAAAGGCCCATGTGTTGAGGGTTTGGTCCCTAGTGTAGCAGTGTTCATAGGTAGAGTTTTGGAGAAGTGATTGGATCATGAGAGCTAATGTCATCAGTGGATTAATCCACTTGATGGATTAATCATTTGGATGGGCTACTGGGATATGGTGGAAATTCTAGGCAGGTGGGGCATGGTTGAAGGAAGTAGGTCACTGGGGCATGCCCTTGGAGACTATATCTTGTCCCTAGCCCCTTCCCCCCCTTTCTTCCCGGCTGCCATGAGTTGAGCAGCTTTCCTCCCCCACACCCTTCCACCATGATGTTCTGCCTCACCTCACACCCAAAACAATGGAGTCAGTCGACCAAGGACTGAAACCTCTGAAACAATGAACCAAAATAAACCATTCCTCTCCTAAGTTGTTTATGTCAGGTATTTTGGTAACAGGGACAGAAAGATGACTAACACACGCTGTATCCAAAGTCATGTCTACCACGTCTCCCACTTACCATACTGAACAGTGGAATTTTAAAGATTACAAAGTCTATAATAACCTTCACATCATTTAGAACTTTTACAGTAATAAATGATTGGATATTGTCAGTCAAAACATTAAAATGAAAACACTTTCACCTCTTTCAGCAAAATAAAAGATAAATTGCCTGTGGCACTAATGTCATAGCTTTTCTTCTCCAATATTCTGCCATTTTGTTTGGATTAAAACCCAAACGCTTATTCCCTGGCAACAACCCAGAAAAGGCACATCGCTCCAAAGAGTATGATTACAAAGAACCAGTTTAACTCCTTAAAGGAAAAGTCTTACTTTATTAACACCACTGCCTCTGTCTTACCGGCACATGATAGGGACTCACTATGCATGTGTGTAATTAACACTGAATGAGATGTCCCTTCCAATGCATTATGCACTTAAGGTGAGGAAGCTTTCCAAAGGATGACACCAACAGCACACATCACAAAGGAAAGGAGGAATACATCTGATTGCACAATTGAAACCTCAATAGGCCAAAGGGCCCCATAAACCAAGTTTAGAATTCAGTGAACACGCTGGAAAAATAAGGCATACACAGAGCTGGTACATTTAACACATAAAGGAATTTGACAAATCAACAAGAAAAGTATACACAGTGCTAAAGAAAAGTAAGTAAAAAATACACAGAGGTAGTCACTATGGAGATACAAGAGGCCAAAAACGATTTAAAAATGTGTAGCACTATTACATTAGGATACTACTTTTACCTATTAAAATGACCAAAATATAAGAATGAATGGTTAGACCCAGAGTGGGCGCTGAAGCAGGAATCTGGCATGCTCAAATATTGCTCAGGCAATTACAAACTGGTACAACCTATCAAGACGGCATCTTTATAATTACATCAAAACACTCATGAGCATTAAAATTATGTGATCAACCATCACATTTCTAGAATTTATTATAAGGAAATAAGAATGTTCACCTCAAGGGCTGGGGTGTAGCTCAATGATAGAGTACTTGCCTAGTATGTGTGAGACTCTGGGTTCAATCCCCAGCAACAACAACAAAGAAAAAAACGTTCACCTCAAGACTTTATAACAGAGAAAAATATGCAAGTAACCAAAATATGTAGGGAATTGGTTTAGAACATTATGGCTTACCCATTAAGTGGAAAACTATACAATTACTTTTAAAAGGTATAGGTATGGGAGGCAGATATATTTAGCTAAATTAAATAAACAAAAACATGTACTTCTATCATCCCATTTCTGTAAAAACCTTAGATTTGTATTTATTAAGTATGTAGATAATAGAGGCATAGAAAAACATCTAAAAAGCTGGGCATGGTGGTGCACACTTGTAATCCCAGTACTTGGGAAGCTGAGACAGGAGGATCACAGGTTAGTGGCCAACCTCAGCTACTTAGTGAGGCCCTCCGCAACTTAGTGAAACTCTGTTTCAAAATAAAGAATAAAAAAATAGGGCTGGGTGTGTAGCTCAGAGGTAGAATGCCCCTGGGTTCCATCCCCAGTACCACAAAAAAAAAAAAAAAAGAAAAACGTCTAGAGAGAAACACTACAGTGTTCACACAGGTCCACCTTGAACAGAGAATATTAGGTAGAGTTACAATGCTTATTTTCTTCTTTTTGCATAATAGTATTTTCTTAGTTTTCTACAAATAACATGTATCACAACAGAAGGTAAAGCTGGGCATGGTGGTGCACACCTGTAATACTCAGCTCCTCAGGGGGCTTAGGCAGGAGGATCACAAGTTCAAGACCAGCCTTGGCAATTTTATTGAGCCGGGCCTGGTGCTGAATGCCTGTAATCCCAGTACTTGGGAGTCTGAGACAGGAGGATCACAGGTTCAAGATCAGCCTCAGCAACTTAGTAAGGCTCTCAGCAACTTAGTGAGACCCTGTTTCCAAGTGAAAAAAATATAAAATAGGTCTGGGGGTGTAGCTCGGAGGTAGAAGGCCTCTGGGTTTCATCCCCAGTACCACAAAAAAAATTTTAAATAAAAATTAAGCAAGTAGCTGGGCATGGTGGTACATGCCTATAATCCCAGTACTTGGGAGGCTGAGACAGGAGGATTGCAGGTTCGAAATCAGCCTCAGCAACTTAGTGAGATTCTTAGCAACCTAGCAAAACCCTGTTTCAAAACAAAATATAAAAAAGGGCTGGGGATATAGCTCAGAGGTAGAATCCTCCAGTGTTCAATCCCCAGTACCACAAAAAAAAAAAAGTTAAGCAAGTTTTAAAATTTCATATACTTTTAAATAGTAACTTCCTTTCTAAACATCTATTCTAAGAAGGTATTCAAAAATGCAGAAAAGGATGGAGATGTAAACATACTTATATAATATTTTTTCCAAAATTAACAAGGAAAACTATAAATGACTTAAAATGCTTGCTAGTAAAAGAATGTTAAGCAAATTATGCTACAGGGCTGGGGTGTAGCTCAGTGGCAGAGCATTTGTCTGGCATGCACAAGGCCCTGGGTTCAATCCCTAGCACTGCAAAATAAATAAAAATAGCTATAGCTAGAGATAGGTAGTATATACCTACAATGTAATATCACATACTCATTACGATTTTTCTAGAATTTTTCATTTTTTTTTATTGGGGGGTGCTGCTGGGTATTGAACCCAGGACCTGCAGCACTTTACCACTGAGCTATGCCTCCAGCCCTTTCTAGAATTTTTAGTGGCATGGAGAAATAAGTATGCAAGAGAAAATGTATAGATGGGTCACCTGGCTGCCTTCAGTTTGAAGCATCTCTTGCTTCTCTTCAGGGCTTCTCTTCATTTCAAATCTTTGAATAAATTCACAATCTTCAGCAGAAATCATCTGCCCCCTAGAAAGTAAGAATAAGTTGTTTTGTTCAATAAGAGTTGAATAACCACTGTGAGCTAATGACAGAGGAATTCCTAACCTTTCTCCTCTCCTTGGTATTGTTTACTAAACATTTCTAGGAGGCGGTTGTTTGGGTCTAGGTCCTGCTCTGGGCCTCAACAGATTGACTACAAGTCAAAATAGTCATTCATACTAAAGATCCACATCACCAAAGTCAAAATAAGTTGTTATTTAACCTTGAGAAATCAAGATAGAGAATAGCCAAATTTCCCAAACAGGCCAGTTTTACTGGGCATGATAGGAAGTTCCTTCTGTTTAATCCTTACCAAAAAAGTAACCTGAAGTAACCTGACATTAACAATTTAGTTATTTTCCTAGGATTCTGACTCTCTGTCCCAACCTTACAAGGAAAATAACCTTGGAATGACCAATCAGCTTTCATCTCTGCTTTCTTCAGCTTTTGTCTAATAAAACCAACCTCTGCTGCTCAGCCCTTCAGAACATTTATTCTACTTTATGGAAGAATTCTAGCATCACAAGCAAAGCCAATTAAATCTTAAATTTGTTCCACTTTTGCCTTGACAGTAGTAAAGTACAAGGGCTGACCTGAAGGCCCTTCCATCAACACACTAAGTTCAAAGTTTATCTCCACCATTTAGCAATGGCACAACATCTGTGGAACCTGAGTTAATTTATCTGCAAGGTGGAAACAATAACCACATTGCTTGTAAGGGGCTGTACTGAGGATGAAATTTGTTCACAGAAGACGGTTAATACAGTATCTATCCAATAGGAAGCACTCAATAAAATGTCACCTCTTAGCATTATCCAAAGTCTCACCCTTATTCCCCCTCCTATGCAAAAAATTGAGTTGGCCATCTAATTCATCACACCCAGAGCCACCTTACAATGAACTTCTACAATCATTTCCTCAAGCTTTTTCCCCTCCAGACTCAGAGTATATCCTCTTTCTCCATTCCAGAAAGCAACCTCTCCATTCTGATCCCCATCCCCCAGCAGCCATTCCTCACTACCCTGTTTTCTGTCCCCCTGCTGCAAGGGTCCCTTCGTCGCTGGCTTTTTGTTCTTTAAGACTTCTCCTCATGGTTCAATCCTAGGAAACTGACTTCTTTCCCAAACTCTTTCCTTCAGGGAGACTCAAATCAATGGAGGCCCATTTTCCCTTCTCCCAATTCATCACCAACTGCCTTCCACTTCCACGTAGAAACAAATTTTCAAAAATTCAAAATCATCACCACTAAATCTGTCATCTTCAGTTCCAAACCTGTCTGACCTCCCAAATTCTCCATGCATCAAGGACTCAAATGTGCCAACACAACAGCCAACACCTCCCCTCCTAATCTGTAAATACAGACCTGTGTTGTTAAAAGGCCATAAGACTTTGGGCACTTCAGGACACTGGAGACTGGACAGGAGACAGGATTAGAGACTAGAGAAAGCACAACCACCCACCGGAAGCTCCGCACACCCTCCAAGTCCTTGCAGGCCTCAGTCTCTGCCCAGAGCTCCCTTCACTGTAGCCCCGGCTCCTCTGCTTGGACAATTCCTGTATTTTCATGTGGTCTGTGAAAACTTCTCCAATGCTTCTAGGCCATTGTATGTCCCTTTCTTGTTATATATTTCCTTGTTGTTACACATACACACACGTACGTATATATATACATTATACGTTTCTTCATTTTAACATTCACCACAATTTAGTATTTGTTTCAAGGTCTGTTTCCTCAATAGACTTTAAACTCAAGGGCGAGGGTGGAATGTTATGATTCTTGTAGCCTTGAGACACAGTTTTACTGGATTCCAGTTTGACTAGAACACAGCCACACCCACTCATTTCTGTACTGTCTAAAGAAAAAGCTCAGTCAAAAATAAATGCAGCCGGGCGTGGTGGCGCACGCTTGTAATCCCAGTACTTTGGGAGGCGGAGACCGGAGGATCCGAGTTCGCGGCCAACCTCAGCGCGCATGCGCGGGCGCGCGTGCTTTATCTCTCCTCTCTCTCTCTCTCTCTCTCTCTCTCTCTGTATCTCTCTCTCTACCTAGTGAGGCCCTCTGCAACTTCATGCGACCCGGTTTCAAAAATAAAGCATAAAAAAATAGGGCCGGGGGCGTAGCGCGGAGGTAGAACGCCACTGCGTTCAATCCCCGGTACCGCAAAAAAAAATAAATAAATAAATAAATAAAATAAAATAAAATAAATGCATTTTTGCTGGGTGTGGTGGCGCACGCTTGTAATCCCAGTACTTGGGAGGCTGAGACTGGAGGATCCGGTCACCACCAGCCTCGGCTACTTAGTGAGGCCCTCCACAACTTAGTGAGACCCGGTTTCAAAATAAAGAATAGAAAATAGGGCTGGGGGTGTAGCTCGGAGGTAGAATGCCCCTGGTTCAATCCCCAGTACTGCAAATATATATATATTTATAAATGCATTTTTATGCTGTATGTTCATAACATGCTAATTTGTGGGGAACAAAAGCATATTGGGAACCGGGCGTGGGGGCGCATGCTTGTAATCTCAGTACTTGGGAGGCTGAGACAGGAGGATCGCAGGTTCGAGGACAGCCTCAGCTACTTAGCGAGACCCTGTTTCAAAATAAAGAATAAAAAATAGGGCTGGGGTGTAGCTCGGAGGTAGAACGCCCCTGGGTTCAATCCCCGGTACTGCAAAAAAAAAGCATATCAGCCTCTTGACACTGGAGAACTCTTCCAGGGGGTTAGTCTTATCAGTGTGTAATGTGACAAGGCTCACTGATCATGCATGTGTCATGTCCAGCCCCCAGCAATCTGCAAGCTCTTTTTGGGAAAGCACATTTCACACCCACTAGTGTCCCCACATTAATAGGCTCAACAGCAGGCACACAATTAACATTTGGTAAACATTTGCACAGAGACATACAGAGTGGATGGGGTTTTATAAAAGAAAATTATGAAGTGGGCAACAAAGTAAAGGACAGAACTAGGAAAAGGGGCAAATATAGTGTGTGAAGTACAGAGGAAATAGGACAGGAGGAAAGAAGAGAAAGCAACTGAAAATCTCCATGCCACTAAAAAAAGTTTCAAATACAAATACCAAAGTTCTGCCAGTCTGCTAGTGCTTTATGATCAACAATACTATTCTATTTAGGTTATAAACAGATTCAGGCTTTATAAACATGAAACTGCCTGTTCCTGGAGTCTAAATGCACTCTCGGCTAAAGAATTAGGAAACAGCTCAGAATCCTAATTTCACAAGGGATTTACCAATTCCACAAAGACCAATGGTTGTACTGCTCTGCCGGTGGTGTAAAGCGTGGCTTTGTGGGTAGTAAGCTAAGGTGGGGAGCGGCTACAGCAGTAGGTAAGGCTGTTAGAATGGCAGAATTGGATAGATTTGAGAAAAGTTTGGTGACTGATTTGATGTGTTGGGTGAAAGAAGTCTATAGACTCCCACTTGAAGGAACTGGATTATTGTGGGGCTGCTGACTGAAAGACAATGAGCCCTGGCTGCCTCTCGGCCTCAGCCCTGCCCACTGCCTGCCCCCAAAACATGCATGACTCCCACAGTGTGCTGTTCTTGTTTTCCTGCCTTTTCTTACAATGTCTGTTCTACTTGGAAAGTTGCTCGTGTGTGTGTGTGTGTGTGTGTGTGTGTTGTGAGTTTTTACTGGGGATTGAACCCAGGGGCATTCTGCCTCTGAGATACACCCCTAGCCCTATTTTTTATTTTTTATTTTGAAACAGGGTCTCACTAAGTGGCAGAGGGCCTCACCAAGTAGCTGAGGCTGGCCACGAACCCGCGATCCTCTGGTCTCAGCCTCCCAAGTTCTGGGATTACAAGCATGCGCCACCACGCCCGGCACCCATGCTTTTTATTAGTAAGAGCAATTCAGCAACCATGTGTCCCCACTCTGATCACCACGGCATACTGGAACCACGTGGCATGCTCGGCCCTCATCCTCGTCCTCCCTCCATAGCCCATGAGCATTCCTCCGATGTTTCCCACTCATTCAAAAGTACTTCTCTCCAGACATTAAAGATCAAAAGCACTATGAGCAGCTCTGCTTTCTACTAGAGCCTCAAGCTGTTTCCACCACCCTACTAAGACAGCTAATGAGTCTCAGGAGGAAATGTTTCTTCCACATTTATTAGTCTTTCTGGTACTTCTCTCAGAGAAGCATGACCATGAAAAAGACTGATGCAAAAGCACATGATTATCCATGATTCACTGCAAATCCGTACTTACTGAAGGTAGGACTGCCAGTTTACTTTGTTTGCTCGAACTTCCGCAGCCTTGGCTGCAATAATGTTGGTTGGGACAGCAGCATCCACGGCACTTCGAATATCCATTTTGGTCATCTAAACTGTATGCTCTTGAATGCTTTTCAACAGTCCTTCAACTGAGGTGCAAGGTAAAAACAGAGTACTGGGTTATTTATAACTAGTACTATTATTACTATCATCCTTATCACTTTAATCTCCCCAGGCAGTCAACTCAAAATATTATTAAATCTGAAAACACATTATATTTCAAATCTTATCTACTACTCCATAAAGGGGTTATCTATTTTCCAGGAAAACTGTCTTAATTATTATACCGAATATTACAATGAGATTCTTAAAGTAATCATTTAAGATACACCAAAAATCATGACTAAATAGGATACGCATACAAATTGGGAAACTTTTTTATGTACAAGATTGAACCCAGGGCCTTGTACATGCTACAGAAATTATTTTAAACACACACAATTGGGTGCAGCCTTCCTCTTCGGACAGAGAAAAATTACAAACCTATATAATACAGATAAGGCAAATTAGTGTACTTTATTAATGTTTACTAAGCATCATTTTGAAGTGACATATTAAAAATTGTAAGTTCTTTCTAAAATTACTCAAATTAAAATACACAAAGTGGGAACACAATTTCTCAGACAATGCTTTCCTTTTTCAACCAAAATTAGTACTATTTTCCTTTTTTTATTTTTTATTTTTCGTGGTCCTGGGCATTGAACCCGGGGGCATTCTACCTCTAAGCTACACCCCCAGCCCTATTTTTTTTTTTTTTGAAACACGGTCCCACTAAGTTGCTGAAGCTGGCCTGGAACCTGCGATCCTCCTGCAGGTGTGCGCCACCACGCCCAGCTGATACTAATTTCCAAGTCAATTTTGGGAGAAACTTTTCATCAAATACCCATTTACCATTTATACACAGACAACAATGGGAGCCTGATCTGATGACAAGAACCTCCAATAATGAGTCTTAAGTAATTCTCACTCCTAAAATTACAGATTAAGAGCTTCCACTTCGCAAAATATGTAAGTTCTTAGCCAGGGCCGAGTTCCCAATGACCTTCTTACTTTGGAACTGAATGTTTCTGAGGCTCTGCTGCCTCAACAGAGACGTGCAGCGCGGCACGCCGGGCCCTGGGAGGAGCAGGCTGCGCCGGCCGGGCTGGAGCTGCGGACCCCGCCGGGCTCGCCCCGAGGCTTCCTGGAGCGGCTCGACTGTCACCCGGTCCCCGACGGCCTCGCCCCTCCCGCAGTGGGGACCCTGGCCCAGCCCTGGGGACGACAGCCTCCGCTGCCTCCGCCGCCCGCCGCCCGCACGTCCCGTCCCTTCCCCTCCGGGACGGCTCCGTCGTTTCGCAAACCCGACCGAGGCCGGGGACGGAGACACCCTCGGCATCCCGGGCCCGGGACGCGGGGGCCCCGCGCGAGGCCGCCGGGCCGGGCAGATGCCTCACCTCGCCGGCCGGGACTGCAGCGTCCACGGAGGCGGAGAGCGGCCAGGCCGGGCGGGGACGCGGGCTCCGGGCTGGGAAGCCGAGGGAACTCCGCACCGAGGAGTCGTTGCAGGCAGGAGGAAGCCCAGGTTGCCGCAGAATGACAGGAGCGACGTCACGTGGGCGGGGCACGTGACCGCGGCGGACGACGGAAGCCGGGAGGAGCCAAAACACCGGGGAAGGGGCGTGGCGCTGTGGCTGCCCCGCCCCCTCGGGGGCGGGAGTCCGTGTGACCCGGATGGTCGTCCCGGAAATGGGCTGGGCTCGCAACCCGGCCAGCCTGTGCAGAAAAGGCCGGTGCTCGCCGCTGCTTGGCCGCCCCCCGCCCAGCGCCCCGCCGGGGGAAGCGAGACCCCGATTTGCAATAGCTTCTATCTTAACCCTCATTCTTTTGAAAAGTGTGATTTAATGCCCTCGGTGTGGTGGTCTTTGCGGTTTAACAGCTCAATGAAGCAGGCATTTTTATTCCCATCTTAAATATAAAACTAAGGCTGTGATTTGAGTCACGAACGGTATCTTGACCAAGGGTTGCAAATTTAGCAAATAACGCATGCTCCAAGCAATCGTTGCAGTTATACTAAAAAGTTACTCACTGATCATTTAAAATTCAACTCAGCCTGTCTTGTTTAGATGACAAGCCTGTCCTGAGCCCAACTTGTTCCCTGATAAGTTTTTAACTACTCTCTTTGTCGTAAGATACAGTGAGTCATGCTACAGCACTACTGGTCAGGTGTATTTGGTAGCATATATTGGTTAAAAAGCGCCAAAAGTGGCCATGCACGGTGGTGCAGACCTGTAATCTCATACTTGGGAGGCTAAGACAGGAGGATCAGAGGTTTGAGGCCATCCTCAGCAACTTACCGAGACCCTCAGCAACTTAGACGCTGTTTCAAAATAAAAAGGGGCTGTGGGTGTAGCTTGGATGCAGAATGCCCCTGGATTCAATCCCCAGTGCAAAAAAAAAAGCACCAAAAGTAATTTATAAATATAACCAATACATTTCTACTAAAATGTTGAGGTCAATTTTGTGTGTGTGTGTGTGTGTGTGTGTGTGTGTGTGTGTGTGTGTGTGTAACTGGGGATGGAACCCAGGGGCATTCTACCTTCTACCTTCAAGCTACACCCCAGCCCATTTTTTATTCTTTTTTTTTGCGGTACCGGGGATTGAACGCAGGGACGTTCTACCTCCGCGCTACACCCACGGCCCTATTTTTTATACTTTTATTTTGAGACAGGGCTCACGAAGTTGCAGAGGGCCTCACTAAGGAGAGAGAGAGAGACAGGGAGAGAGGGGGGGGAGAGAGAGAGAGACAGGGAGAGAGAGCGAGAGAGCTGAGGCTGGCTGCGAACCGGATTCTCCGGTCTCCACCTTCCAAAGTACTGGGATTACAAGCGTGCGCCACCATGCCCGGCTTTATTCTTTATTTTGAAACAGGGTCTCACTAAGTTGTGGAGGGCCTAAGTTGTTGTGGCTGGCGGCGAACCTGTGATCCTCCTCTCCCAGCCTCCCAAGTACCTGGATTACAAGCGTGCGCCACCACGCCCAGCTCTTGAACCATATTTTCTAATGGTTGGAAATAGTATATGCCTTCCATGTTCCAAGCACTGCCTTTGGTGCTAAGTATACTGAGTATAATGCTCATACCAGATTCTTTCTTTTTCATTTCTTTTACACTTACTGATGCATTGTGATTATACATCATAGTGAGATACAAAGTAATAGAAGAAACGACCTTAGGTACTGCTGCCTTGGCCAGGGCCAGCTGGGGAACCCCACCCTGGAAAGCACAGTGACAGTGTTCTTCAGCATCTGAAGAAGGAGGCCAAAGTGTCACAGCAGACACAAAGGTCACAACAAACTTCTTCAGTCCACCCACAGAGCTCAATAATCTCAAGGCTTTTCCTTGTAAGTAACTTACTACATATGTTTAAAGTATGAAACACCAGCCGGGTGTGATGGTGCATGCCTGTAATCCCAGTATTTGTGAAGCTAAGACAGGAGGACCTCAGGTTCAAGGCCAGACTCAGCAATTTAGTGAGACCATCAGCAATTTAGCAAGACCCTGTTTCAAAATAAAAAAACAAAAACAGCTGGGGATGTAGCTCAAAGGTAGAATGAGCTGGGCTCAATCCCCAGTACCAAAAAAAAACCCATAAAACTCCAAGATTTTTTTCATTAGTTACAATTTGTCTATGAAATTGATAAATGAAAACAAGAAAATAATGCCACCTACCCAAATTGATCTACAGTGAACAGGTGGCAGCAAGAACCGGGGTGCTTCCTGTCTCCCTGATTTGTTATGAGCTTGTGCATCAGCCAGCACTGATTCTCAAGAGTTTGTAATGCAGTGTGTTATACACCAAATAAGTCTCCCCAGTATTCACGTATTGAAACCTGCCCCTCAATGCGATGGCATTAGGACAGGGAGCGTTTGGGAAGTAATTAGGGTTAGATAAGGTCATGAGATGGAATTGTCCCCTTATAAATGAGCAATCTCTCTTCTCTCTTCTCTCTTCTTTCTTCTCTCTCTCTCCTCTCTTTCTCTATCTCTATCTCTCCTCTCCTCTCCTCTTCTCTCTCTCCCCCCCATGCACCAAAGAAAGGTCATGAGAAGACAGAGTGAAATAGCAGCCGGTTCCAGCCACAGAGGCAGCCCTCGCCAGAGCCCGGCCATGTTGGCACCCTGATCAGACCTCCAGCCTCCAGAACCAGGAGAAAATAAATTTCTGTTACTTAAGCCACCCAGATGATGGTACTTTGCAAAGGCATCCTGAGAAGGCTAATTATACAATACAAGCAAAAGGTTCTTAATCCCACCACCAGAACAAAGAACAAACATCATTTGCGACAGAGACTAAGCTCTTATAAACAGACATGCAAGAGCAAGCAGGCTTAATTCCTCATTTAGTTGGTGATACCTTACTGAGTGTCCCAAATTTGCCAGGCACTCCGATTTCCTTTGGGATTTCTTGGGAGTTGCTTAGAGTCAAGTTGTGGAGCACCAGGGTGGTCAGGTAATTTCACTAAGCACAGTCCTAACAGAGATGGATCTGAAGCCAGTCTGTGAGCCTGGAAGAGGAAGCCGGTACTGCCGTCCTCAGAGAAGAGGAGCGCTGAGGGGACTCCTGTTAAGGACCGATACTGGCACTAGTCCTGAACAAGACAGGAGTTATGGTTTGACTCTCGAATGTCCCCAAAAAACCTCATGTGTACAAAGGAAGGGCTTTTAGGCAGTGATATGATCAGGAGGGTTCTGACCTCATCAAATGGATTAACCCATCGATGGCTGACTGGACTAGGAGGAGGTGTGGCCTACTTGAAGAAGTAAGTCTCTGGGGTGTTTATCTTCTCCCCAGCCACCACTGCTGCTGCTGCTTTTTCTTCTTCTTCTTCTTCTTCTTCTTCTTCTTCTTCTTCTTCTTCTTCTCCTCCTCCTCCTCCTCCTCCTCCTCCTCCTCCTCCTCCTCTTCCTCCTCCTCCTTTTCCTTCTTCTTCTTCTTTTCCTTCTTCTTCTTCTTTTCCTTCTTTTTCTTCTTCTTCCTCTTCTTTTCCTCCTCCTCCTCCTCCTCCTCCTCCTCCTTCTCCTCCTCCTTCTTCTTTTTCTTCTCTATCTCCATCTCTCTAATCTCTCTCTCCCTGCCCCCCTCACCACGCCCTTCCGTCATGATGATGTTCTGCCAAGCTCAGGCCCAGAGCAATGGAGCCCGCTGACCATGGACTGAACGTCTGAAAGCGTGAGCCACAGTAAGCCTCGCCTCCTCGCAGTTGTTCCGGTCAGGTATTTTGGTCACAGCAACAAAAAGCTGATGAATACTGCAGGCAGATCAAGGAACAGGTGAGGGATAGTCTAAGCAAAGAGAGAAAGAAGGCTTTTTCGGTACTGCTGAGCCCCCTTCCTTCTTTCTACTCTTGAGCTACTTGCAAATGGGACCAGCTTTCAGATGACATTGTATGCAAGTAAAATCCAGGGCACGGTTCTGGTGGCGAGGCCTGATGTGCACATCATCCTCCCTGTCCCACCTCAGCCACAGACCGGCACGATGTGCAGGCTTTATCAGGCACCATGAAGAGCTCCTCTTCCAGAAAGGCACAAAGTCATGGCACAAAGTCAGGAGGGGGCAGTGAGCTCAGGGGACTGCTTCACAGGTCCCTGGGAGACTATTCACAATATTTATAGATCACTCATTACATCTACTGATGATTTTCTTAATCCATTTGCACTTACACCCAAGTACCATAGACCGAGTGGCTTATAAACAATAGAAATGTATTTCTCGCCGTTCTGGAGGCTGGAAGTCCAAGAACAGAGTGCCAGCATGTCCCTTAAATGATTTCTTTCCATTTCGATTAGGATCACATTTGAGTTAGAAACACATTCCTACCTACAAAGGGCAGCCGTAATATTCCTGGACATTCATGATAAGAGGCTTTACCTGGAATAGAACGCTAAGATTCGTGGATAAGCTACTGATCCACAAAGGAGATAATCCTTTTGCTATGATTAGCATCACTTTCCAGGGAGGGCCCGGTGGACTCTGAGATGGCCCAGCATCAGCCAAAAGAAGAGAAGCAGAGAGGAGCCTGAGTTAGTGTTGGTAAAGACAGATAGATCCCCGTGGGGCCTTCGTGGCCAAACATGAAAAGGCTCTCCCAGGATGATCAGCAGTGCCTCCAAGAACGTATCTCCAGCCCATCTCGGTGGTGGCGATGTCTGCTGCTGTTCAGGGTGGCGAGATATAACCCAAACATTCGCCAAAGCACAGAAAGCAAAGGGGACCCCCAGACTGTGCCCGATGTCAAGGTAAGATGGTCCCCACAATATCCACAGTATCCTTTCCATGACAAGGAGAGGGCTGGGTTTATCCAGAGAGAATATGCAGCCGCAGCCAGTTTCAGTGTCCTTGTTTAATGGAGCTGGAAGATGTATGGAGAATATTTTTGAACCAACCCCAAGGAAAAAAATAGAACTTTGATGAAAATTACCTGATCTGTCTAACTTTCTCCAACCTACACAGCTTCCCTTTACCAATGCTTTTGGTTTGCATTTTGGTTTTCATTCTTTTGTTTCGTTTTGTTATTTTGGAGCCTGGGATGGAACCCAGGGTCTCAGCACTAAGCACTTGCTGTATCATGGAGCTACACCCCTGTCATCCTGTTGTTTTCATTTTTTAATATTTGATATACTTTTATTGATGCATTGTAATTACACATTATAATAATGTTTAAAGTGATAGAAACATACACGTGTACACAGCTCTTGGTGTGTTTAGATGACAATGTTTCAAAAAGCAGAAAACCTAGACATAGATTTTGTGGCTACTGATATTAGCCTTTGGAGGATTTATATATATATATATATGTATATATATATATATATATATATATTCCATTTAATAATAAAATAAAAATTATAAACCGCTTTCTACAAACATTACAACAGAAAAATTATAGGCTAATATAGAAACATATGAACATTAAGGAACTAAGGGGTGCTATTTCTTTTTTATATATATACTTCTATTACTGCATTATACTCTCACATGATAATGTAGTTCATAGTGATGGTGACAGACATGCGCACAGCACTTGGCGGGCTTTCCCCCAGCTCCCTTCCCATCGCCCCCTTCCCCATACAAGATATTGAGATTGGCATTGGCATTCTCACATAGGTACATAATGTCGATGGAAGTAATTCCTCCATCGATCCTCCCTCTCCCTCACTTTTCCCCTAGACCATCTTCCTGGTCCCACTGAAGTTTCTCCTCCATTAACTGAAGTCCTTCTGGTATCCCGATTACTCCCTAGCTCCTGCATATGAGAGAAAACATATGACCCTTCACTCTCTGGGACTGGTTAATCTCACTTAGCATAATTTTCTCCAAGTCCATCCATTTGCCTGCAAATGACATGATTTTGTTCTTTTTTTGCTCAATTTTTTTTATTGGTGCATTGTAATCATACATTTTGAGGTTTTCAGGGTGGTAGAAGCATACATGCACACATATGTCAATTAGCCCTCCCC
>PVJS01012004.1:0-44643 GCA_004027185.1 Glis glis | reverse complement strand
CTTCTTTATTGCTGAGTAGAATTCCATTGTATGTATTTCCCATAATTTTGTAATCCATTCATCTGTTGATGGACATCTAGGTTGGTTCCATAATTTGGCCACTGTGAATTGTGCTGCTATGAACATGGGTATGCATATATTACTGTAGTTTTCTGGTTTCAATCCCTTTGGTATGATACCCAGTAGTGGAATAGCCGGGGTTGGGTAAATTTTTTTGCGGTACTGGGGATTGAACCCAGGGGCATTTTACTTCCAAGCCACACCCCCAGCCCTAATTTATTCTTTTTATTTTGAAACAGGGTCTCACTAAGTTGCAGAGGGCCTCACAAGTGCTGAGGCTCGCTGCGAACCCGGATCCTCCTGTCTCAGCCTCCCAAGTACTGGGATTACAAGCATGCGCCACCACGCCTGGCCTGCTTGGATCATTCTAACAGGGGTTTTCATCTATGTTCCTAAGTGAGATTGGGTTGTCGCTTTCCTTCCTTGTGTGGTTGTGGTGTTAATGTTGCATGCATATACATACATGTGGTGGTTCCCTCCTTCTCTTCCTCTGAAACCCTGCACACAGGTGGCGGCGCCTCTTCCTTTGTCTAGAATGGCCTTTCTCCATGGACCAGAGGGTTTCTTCTGGGCATCGGGCTTCCTCCTAGTCATCACATACCTGAGGTCACTGCATGGTAGCTGCCGCTTCCCCCTGTGGCATTTTGTGTCTAGGCGTCTCCAGGAGAGCTGACTGGGGGAGGCAGATCTCCCCCTTCCCTCCCCTGGACAGTGCTTGTAGGTGGAACATTCTCCTTGATGGATATCCCTCTTATCCTAAGGCTCTGAAGTACCTCTCTGCTGTGGGTCTGATGGCACAGTCCTTGGGCCAGTTCTGAAGGCAGTGATGATGTGAGTGTGACCAGTTGTGGACATGCTGTCTGCCTTGGGAGCTGGGGAGTCACAGGGCACGGTGGGGCATTAGGGCTGGCCCTGGGAGAGGTGTCCTCCTGCTGTGGGTTGACTCCACCTGCTGCAGCATCCTGGGGGAATGAAAGGGCATGGGAGGGGGAGGCCCTGGCAGAGAGGGTGTGCTGGGTGGGTCCTCATGGACAGGGCGTGGGCACTTCCTCCTTGTCCTGGGATCCTGAAGGACTACGGGGACAGGCAATGTGGGAGGTGCTGGGTCCCAGTGGAAGGGGCTGTTCGGGGAAGAATCCTAATATAGGAATGACAGAGGCTTCAGATTCTTTAAATGAAATCTCATTTCCTCAAAACAAAACACAGCTATGTCTGTTCACTATTTTGATACATAGATTACAAATGTAAGTATTTCTGGAACTGTACCATCACTTGAAAGAACCAAAGAAAGCAAGTTAGTTTTAGAAAGGGAAATAAGGCAAGAGAAAACTCCTGCTGGGAAGCATGCTGTTGAGGAGCAAGGCGAGGCGGTCCCCTGACCACTGTTTCTCAATGTTGGACTACAAGTCCTAGCCAATGCGATAAGACAAGAAAAGGAAGCAAAAGGTGCACAAATCAGGAAGGAAGAAATAAAACTCTTTTTGTTCATAGATGACATGATTGTCCATGTAGAAAATATAAAAGAATTGACAAAAAATAACCTTTTGAGCCAGGTGTGGTGGCACATGCTTAATATCCCAGTACTTGGAAAGCTGAGACAGGAGGATTGCAGGTTCATGGCCAATCTCAGCAACTTGGACCCTCCGCAACTTAGTGAGACCCTGTTTCAAAATAAAAAGATAAAATAGGGCTGGGAGTGTATCCCAGAGGTAGAATGCCCCTGAGTTCAATCTCCAGTAAGATACAAACACACACACACACACACACACACACACACACACACACACACACGCTTCTGGAACTAACATGATTATAGCAAGGTTTCAGGATACAAGGTCAGTGTACGAAAAATCAATTGCTTTCTTACGTACTAGTTTCTTATGAAACTCAAAACATGTTACCATTTACATTAGCACTTAGAAAAATGAAATCCTTAGGCATAAATCTGACAAAGTATGTGTGCAATACATGAGGAAAACTACAAAACTATGATGAATAATATCCAAGAAGAACTAAGTAAATGGAGACATATTCCATGTTTATAGATAGGAAAGTTCAGTATTATCAAGATATCAGTTCTCCCCAATTTTGTCTAGAGGTTCACTGCAATCCCAATAAAAATCCCAGCAAGTTATTTGTATGAAATATTGACAAACTGATTCTAAAGTTTATGTGGAAAGTAAAAAAAAAAAAACCAACTAATAGATAACAAAATATTGAGGAAGAACACAGTCTAGGACTGATACTACCGGACTTAAGTCTTACTATAAAGAAGAACAAAATTATATCATTTGCAAGAAAATGGAAAGACCTAGAGAACATTATGTTAAGTGAGATTAGCCAGTCACAGAAAGTGAAGGGTCATATGTTTTCTTTAATATGCAGAAGTAGGGAGTAATTGGGATAGCAGAGGGACTCCAGATAATGGAGGAGAAACCTCAGTAGAACCAGGGAGGTGGTCTAAGGGAAAGGGAGGGGGGGAGATGGGGAGGCAGCTGGTGGCAGGGGCACCAAGTGCTATGTGCACGTATGTCACTGTCAACATGATTTACATTATGATGTGAGACTATAATGCACCAATAAAGCATATAAAAAAGCTACAATAATAGAGACAGCATGGTGTTGGCAGAAGGATACACAAATACACAGTAGATCAATAAAACAGAACAGAGAACTCGGAAACAGACCCACACACATACAGTGACTGATCGTTGACACAAGAGCTAAAACAACTGAATGGAGAAAGGACCAGCCTGTTCAACAAGTGTGCCGGAACAGCTGGACACCCACGTGCGAAACACGTGAATCCAGACAGATCTTACACCCTTCACAGAATTAGCTTAAAATGGATCATCACAGACTTAAATATAAAACCATGGAATTTCCAGGGGACGGCATCAGAGAAACCCTGGATGACCATCGGGGTGTGGTGACTTTTAGCTGCAGCACCGAAGTCATAGTCCATGAAGGAAAGAGTCCATAAGTTGGACTTTATTCAAATCGAAAACTCCAGCTCTGTGACAGGCAATGCCAAGAAAATGGGAGAATCAGCCACAGGCTGGGAGGAAATACTTGCAAGAAACACATCTGATAAAGGACTATTATCCAAAATATACAAAGAACTTTTAAAATTATTTCAGAAGAAAAAAATCAACCCAATTAAAAAATGGGCCAAAGATGCTAACAGACACCTCACCAAGGAAGAGCTTTAGATGGAAAATAAGCGTACCAAAGATGTTCCGTATTATATGTTGTCACAGAAATGAAAATTATAGCAACAGTGAGGTAATACTACATAGCTACTAGGATGGCCCAAATCCCCAAAGCTGACAATGCTGGATGCCGAGGAGGGCGTCGGGGAAGAGGAACTCATTTATTGCTGGTGTGGATGCAAAGTGGTGCCGCCACTTGGAAGACAGTTGGCAGTTTATTACAAAACTAAACTCACTCTCATCTCCTGACCCAGCAATTGCACCTCTTGTATCTATCCAAAGGAGTTGAAATTTATGTCCACACAAAAACCCACACAAAGATGTTTATGCAGCTTTATCCATGATTGCCAGAACTTGGCAGCAACCAAGGATGCCCATCAGTAGGAGAATGGGTAAATTAAACTGTGGTACATCCAGACAACGGAATATTATTCACTGCCGAAAAGTAATGACTCTCGGACCACAAAAAAACACAAAAGAACCTTACACGCATATTACTAAGCAAAACAAGCCAATCATACTGTGTGATTCTAACTATGACATTCAGAAGAAGGCAAAACTATGAAGTAAAAAGATGAGTGACTGCCAGGAGACAGTGGGGAGGATGAACAGGCAGAGCACGGGGAACTTTTAGGACAGTGAGGTGACTCTGTATGATACTGCAATGGTGAGTACATGCCATTATGTTTTCATCAAAACTCATAGGGTGTAAGACACCAAGAGTGGGTCTTACTATTTATATGCCCTTTGAGTGGTAACGATGTGTCAGTGTAGCTTATCAGTCACATGGACTTATCAGACAGGGAGGCAGTGGTCACAGAAGGGGGTGTGTGGGAAACCTTTCTCTCAGTTGTTCTGTGGACTAAAATTGCTCTAAACATTGACATTTATTAATTAAAAAAATCCCAAACCAGGTGTGGTGGGGCTCCCAGTACTTGGGAGCCTGAGACAGGAGGATCGCAGGTTCGAAGCCAGCCTCAGCAACTTAGGGAGACTCTCGGTAACCTAGTGAGATTCTGTCTCAAAATAAAAAAATAAAATAGGGCTGGGGGTGTAGTTCAGAGGTAGAATGCCTCTGGGTTCAATCCCTAGTACTACCAAAAAAAAAAATCCCCAAAACAAACAAAAAGCAAAAACAAAACAAACAACAACAACAAAAACAAAAACAAAAACAAAACAAAAACCCCAGAAAAAGAGCAGGTGACTTTTCAGAAGGAGTGACCTGTAAAATAACTCTCGAGGACCTCAGCGCTCTGCGCACTGGCTCCAGCGGCTGTCCAGCCACGTGCCCTCCTGGTGAGTGTCCTCCTCCCACCAATCTGCTCAATGGAGACTGAATTAATCAAATTGCTTTATTTATACCCCCGTTTTCGCTTGATGACGGCCCTGTTATTTTTTTTAGAACTCCTGAAATAATACAGACAAATTAATTAAGATGACAAGTTGGATATGAATATTGCATTTTCTTTTTGGGATCATGATTTGGATAGACTGTAATTTGAATTTACTGCATTTTTAATTCCTAAAATACTTTCTCCATCTGTGGGGAGGGGAGAGGCTGTCTTGGAGACACAATGCTCTCAGATACGGTTTTCTTCAGGCCGGGTGGACTCGCTGCCTTGCAGGAGGCCCCAGGGGTGTGTGGAGGAGACTCAGCCCCACGTGGGTGCTGTGTTTTCTCTTTGCTGGTCCCCTAGTGCAGGCACACCCTCCTACAGGAAAAGGGCAGGCAGAGTCGCCAGTCTCTAGGTCCCAGTGAGGCTGAGCCTCTGCAAATGCTTTTTGAGGTTTCCACGAGGGCCTCGGAAATGGTTTCTTCTGCCGAAGAAGTCCCAGGGCTCAGTCTTTAGCCCTGGCTTATCTGGAAAAGGAAGCACGATTGGGGAGGGATGGGGAAGAGTCCTCGGGGGTCAAGGTTGGGAGATTCACACGTCTCTCTCCCCATTCCTTCTCACAGAGATGACATTCAAATACCAGTTAAAGACACTTGTTAGCCGAGGAGGTTCATTATTCTTATTATTTTCATGGAGCTGGGGATGGAACCCAGGGTCTTGAGCATGCTAGGCAAATGCTGTACCACTGAGCTATACCCCCAGCCCAGGGAGGAGGTTAAAATGGATGTATTTCTTCTCTGTGGTTCTGCCCCAGGGACAAGATGCATTTTATCCTGAGCTCCTGCCCTGTTTGCCTCAGGAAATCCACCTGAGCCAAACTTGGTGTCTGGCCAGAATCCATCCTGAGTTCTGATCCTGTCCACCAGTGGCCGTGGCGGGTGAGGCAGTGCAGGACGATGCCTGGCTTCTCCCTGTTGTCGTCTCTCTGACCCAACAGTCTGAGCTGCCCTGCTCTTGCTGCTGCACTGTCTGTCCCCTGCTCTCTAAGCAAAGCGTGCTCTGGTGACATGGCTGTCAGCCCTGCCGGCAAGGAGCTTCCTGGGCGCTCACAAGTTTGCTCAGAGTCCAACCCCAACACTAGGTCTGCTTGCTCAAGAAGGACAGCAGGGGCACCATGGCCCGAGGGCCACCTAATTGCTCCTATGACAATCCCTGGTCCCCTGGCTCTTTTGGAAATGTGTTTTGGTTCTCAAAGTATATTCCATTTTTGCTGACAGTTGTATGCTTAAGTCAGAGACTTGACCGAGGTAGAAAGTTCTCCAGTGCCGGGTCTTCTAAGGTGGCACCTACCCACCAGTATGATGTCTCCGGGCCAGCGTCCCTCATCTCTGGGCTCCATGGCTGCTGGTGGCCTCCCTAGATCTCCATGATTTCTGCTTTGCTCTCAGGCCCTGGACACCAACCTGTGGGGGCCGCATCTGTGGGTTGCTCGTCTACTGCGTTTGTCCCCAGGGAGAGGGGAGGGAGAGGACGTGAGAGGCCAGGATCATATTCTCTGCTGGGTCCCATGCCACAGGGGCTGACTTTGTTCCTGCCCTGAGGACTGGGCTCCTGTTGATGGCCTCTCCTGCTGGGACTTGCCACAGGGCTCCCTGTCAACCCTTCACCTAGCGATGGCAGAGAGCCTGCTGTGATACCCAGGTGTGGCCCCCATGCCCTGCCCGCACCTCTGTACTGACCCCTTATGGAACCCTCCCAGAATCGTCCAATTTGATGGTCATCTCCAGGCAGGCACATGCCAGGCAGTGGGGTAGTGCAGACTTGTTGAACCATGATCAAATCCTGCTGTCCTCCTGTCCCCCACTCCTGCCCTTTGCTGGGCTTACCCAGGACCACCCTCATCCTTGCCAGGCCTGAGCCTCCGCTGCCCATAGCCATTCCTGCTGTGGTCTCGTGGGTCCAAGGACAGGGAGCGCTGCCAGCTCACGGCAGGGTGGGCTCCCTTCTCTCCCTCCGTGAGCCGTTTGGGGTGTGGATTATTAAAAAACATATTCTGCCAACAGATCTTGGCTTCCAAGGAAACCTTCTATTTTGTAAGCAAAACTGAAAACAATCACATCGTGGAAAACAAGAAGCATTTCAGTTCCCAAATTAGAGAATTTATGGAAATAAATCAAGAGTGTCTACACTAATAATCATCGAAAAAACATGATAATATGATTTAATCTTAAAAATATTTCTAACATGATATTAGAAAAATTATATTTCAACTAATATCTGGTTATCCTGGTGTGAATGTATGCAAATATCTCTGGAAATATTAATATATACTGCCAGCTTTAGCTAATTAAAGAAATAGTTTTAGGAGGAACGGCCTCCTGATAATTTAATCACTGCTCAGTCTTTGCAGATAATTATGGTATTTGTTATTAAGTTCTCTCTGATTTTCCAAGGAATGAGAAATATGATATAATCTTTTACCACGTGAACCAAAAATTAAATTTTATTTAATTGTGAAAATTATTCTGATCGGAATACTTGATAGCCCGGTTCCAGGAGATTTTCTCTCTTCTAGAGCTGCCCAGAGCTCATTTTATAGGCCTTTAACTCTGGGCTGCGGAGGACACGGACAACCTTTATGGCCAATGAAATGCAATTATGCTTAGATGAATTGTCTTGAGGTTTCTTTATGCTTATGTGTTATGAATAGTCTCCTCACAAAGACCTTTTAAGGAATCATTTTTTAAAAATGGGATTAATCACAGCATTTTTTAAAATGAAAAAGTGGAACAATCCTAAGGGCCTAATGATAATGGGGCCAATCAAATAAATGACCGTGTGCCTATATAAACCATATTCAAGACAGTCTTATTTAGTCTTTCAGGTGGGGTTTTAAGAGTTCTTAAAACTACTGCATTAACTTTCAGGGGGAAAACCAGAAGACAAACCTACTCATATCAGCAAGACTGAAAAAAATTCTAGAAGAACTAAAAAAAGATACATAAAATTTTTTTAAGCTGGGGGTGGTGGTGCAGGCCTGTAATCCCAGTACTTGGGAGGCTGAGACAGAAGGATCGCAGGTTCAAGGCCAGCCTCAGCAACTTAGCAAGACCCTCAGCAACTTAGCAAGATCCTGTTTCAAAATACAAAATAAAATAGGGCTGGGGGTGTAGCTTGGAGGTAGAATGCCCCTGAGTTCAATCCCTATTCCCCTCCCCCACACAAGTTTAGACAAAATTACTCATAATTGCATGACTGAAAAAGCCCGGAGAAGAAGAAGAGGAAAGAAAAGAAACTAGTAGAAAATTAAGTGGGTTGCCTGGAGTGGTAGGATTACACGGGGTTGCCACTCACTTTCTTATCGTTCATTTCCATATCCTCCAAATTATACACCTGGACCATAGTGAATGCTCAATAAATAATTTCTGCTAAGTGAATAATCAGAGTAAGAACTCATTATTTGCTGTCTTTTTAGGAACGGAGGTTGTGAAGTCCATAGGGCCAGTGCTGCTGGAAGTCAGCTCTCCCTCCGTCTCTCGACTGATGGCTTACCAAGGATGCCGGCCCCTGTGGATGGGAGGGCGAATGGACCCAGTGCCCTCCCTGAACGGGCTTCATTCCAGAGCCGCTGATGGGCCAGGAGGCAAAGGACACGGTAAGAAAAAGGAGGGAGCAAGTGCAGTGGTGGAGTTCTTGCGATGATATGGTCGTTGGACATCTCTACCCCACTGACACACACATGACCTCACGACACCTTGACCAATGAAATGTGAGCAGAGGTGTCATGGGCAGCATGGCCATGCGACTTATCCTGACCAATAAAATGAGAGCAGGTGTCATAGGGCAGCATGACCATATGATTTGTCTCAACCAATGAAATGTGAGCAGATGTCATGGGGCAGCATACCCACGTGACTTGTCTTGACCAATGAAATGTGAGCAGGTGTCATGGAGTTCTCCTGGGCAGAGGCTTTACCAGTGCATTGGCTCACTGGTCCTCACCTCCCGTTGCCATGGCAATCAGCCATGCTCCAGTTCACAGGTGTCCTCCACCTGTGAGGGGAAGAGAAGATGAGATGCAGCTGAGCCAAGCCTGAGACCACTGGAGGGCCAGAGGTGGTGCTGGGAAGCCACTGAGCTTGCGGGGCCCGTTCTAACTGATGGTACTTGGCTCTGATCGACAGAGAACACCACGCTCACATGTCTGTTAGGAATGTGCTTCCGTCCTTGAATGTCAATCTAGGTGGGGATGGGGTCTGAGTTTGGGTCCATCTTCTCCAGGTGTGCTTCATCTTCTATGTAAACTTGAGTGTGGGGAGGAGAAGGGAGGATGCTTCCAGATTCAAGACAAAAGAGTTGGGTATGGCAGCTGCTGCCTATAGCTCTGGGGCCTGATCCATCCTTCATCCAGCCAAGATGTCCCAGCCCAGCCAGCTGTGTGGGCACTCGGAAGAGTCTGAAACGATACACCATAATGGGTGATATTTCTTTTGCTTCTATATTCTAAATATTTCTGTGGTAAGTGAACACTTTGTGACAGTATTTTTGCTACTAACTAGAAATGCATATTGCTGACATCCTTACCCCAAGACTTACTTAATCAGACACCCAGGGGGAAAGGGGGAGCTTAGTGAGCTGTGGCTACCACTGAAAGTCCTGGCCCCCCTGCACCTCCTCCAGTCCTGCCCTGGCCTTTCCTGGTGACGATTAGACAACCAGGGCTAGGGGTTGTTACTTCCCCAATTGCCATAGGCAAAAGGCTGTCACATCTGTGAGGTGATGAGCCTCAAGGTTCATGCCGAGGGTCTTCTCTCTAGAGTTCCCTTTTCTGTATAGCAGTCTTGGACAGGGCACCCCAGCAGAGCCAGGGACAAAGGCGTGACTTCTGGCTGTCTCCTTGGAAAGGGGTCCTGGGAGCAGGAGAGGAAGGGAGGGAAGGGATGAACTACCAGATGGCTTATCCAACTAACTACTAGTTGGGGCAGCTGGTGCTGGGTCCTTTGGGACCATCTGAGGTCCCTCAGCACAGTCCACTTGCGACTTCAAAGCAGGAAGCATTTCACATCTGTGTCTGACCTGCCCTGGCCAAGGGAGGCCCTGGGTCGAGTACCTTGCACATGGTGAGTACATTGGTAACTTCCACACCTGAGAGTGCTGAGCAGCCTCCCCAGCTGACACGGGGGCCAGGGCTGGCGGTGAGAGGTGAGCAGGGGTTGAGCCCTGGGGGTGTCAGGTAGAACCCGTGCAGAGCTGGTAGAACCTGGGGATGGAGTGAGAGAGGAGGTTGGGGGCATTCTCAAGCGGTGTATGGCAGGGATCCCATACAATTACCTTGCACGCTGAGATTTTGCAGCATGGGATGGGACATTCCTAGCTGCTCTGTGCCACAGATAATCACAGGAGTTTGGGGGAACAGGGTCTACAGGAGAGGACTGGGAGATAGAACTAAGGAGAAAGACTACAAGATTTTGCAAAATGCTGAGCTGAACTTTGGCTGCACCCTATGGTTCTGGTGCCCCACAGTTCTGGTGCCCCTCACCAAGGTACTTGCTGCTCCGTGAACGTTGGAGATGAAGATTCACCTCTGTTTTTCCATCTTAAACAGCAGCTTTTCCTCATTTCCACCTCCTCATTTAAACAGAACAAAATTGCTTCTTTCTCCTGCTTCCACAGTACTTTTGCATGAACCCTTATTATATTAGATTATAGCTATTATAAGTATGTCCATTTCTCTTGTCTGTCTGGATCTCTTGCATGCAGAAATTCTGTGTTAATTCTCTGGGCATTCAGCACCTGGTCCACTGACCAATCCACCCGTGTGACAAATAACTATTACATGAAATTAAATGAATTATCTTATCAAAAACTCATGTCTAAAATATTTTTCTACGAGTAAATATATACATATAATATATAAGTGTTTATGTTATGTATACATATATACACACATACAGATCTACCTCTTATTTATATACCCTTATACCTTAAACAACAAAACAGAGCGAAGATGCCTTTCACGTGACTTAGAAAATTCTTCAGTTCTTTTTCCACTGTGATCAGAGTCCTTCGATTTGCAATCATTTGATGAGCTCTATTTCTAGGTATATTTTTAAAGCAAGAATTTTCATTCTGTACCATGCTCCTTTAAATATGCACGTGAAAAAATTTTTTGAATGAGCATATGTGTTCATTTTCCTGGGGAGAACAACCCAAATTTTATCGAGTTTCCCAAAATACTCATGACCTAAATAAAGTTAAGAAATGCTGCCTGAGGCTTGTGTTGAGCTTTTGCTCGCTCTCTGTAGAATTAACAATGAATAAGTTCATGTATTTTACTATTTTCCCCTAAATAAATGAAAACAACAAACGACAAACAAAAACCATGTTTGCTGCTATCTTCTACAGAGCCCAGTTGCTGGTGTGAACTTTACTTTCAGAACATGACAGGTGGCCCCATTGCCACCACCTGGTGGCAGCATATTTTAATTCCAGATTTGGTCTTTTGAGTGGTAAATTTGAGAATAAAGAAAAGAATCAAGACTGTACACTCTAATACATGCGGTGCCATTGAGAGCTATCACTTTGATGGCCACTGCGTTGACCAGGGCTGCAGGCATGGCGGAGGCCAGGCGAGGCAGTCCTGAGGACCGCAGCGTTTGTGGTAACCCTGGTCCTCATCCTACTGGCAGACGAGAAAGCTGCTGTGGAGATGGGGAGGCTCCAGCGTGGATGAAGGAGGCTGGGGTTCTAGAAGACTGAAGGCAGAATGCGCAGTGGGCATCTTAAGCGGGCAGTAGAGGGGCACACTTGGCTTTCTGTGGGTGACCCTGAGCTGACCTGGGGACAGAGGTCAGGGAAGCTGGCAGCAATTGATCAAGCCGTGGACATTTTGATTAGGCCTGGTGCATAATCAAAGCTCCCAGCAGATGAGGGCCTGAGCTCAGAATCCCAAGATCCTCAGGAAAGAACACATGATCATGCTTCTTTTTGCAGCAAGTTATAAACCCACTTGACAGTGAATGGGTTCCATTGTCAAGATGGCTCAGGATATTCAGGTGGGGGCAATTTTGTGTATTTCCTCATGAAAAAGATAATATTGTTTGAAAAAACTTCCCATGTTCAATGTTACCCTTAAAATGTGGAAAAGTAAACTGGGAATGGTGGTGCATGCCTGTAATCCTAGTACTTGGGAGGCCGAGACAGGAGGATGGTTGGTTCAAGGATAGCCTTGGTAACATAGTGAGACTCTCAGCAACCTAGCAAGACCCTGTTTCAAATTGAAAAATAAAAAGAGCTGGGGAGGTAGCTTGGAGGTAGAATGCCCCAGGGTTCAATCCCCAATAACACACACACACACACACACACACACACACACACAAAGGTAGCTTTTAAAAACGTCACATGTATGAGCACTTGTAGACTTGCTTTTCCATGTCAGACACATACATACCGTTAATCTTGGTTTTCAGGAATTAGTCCCGAGTCCTGAGAGTGGGAAAGTTTAGACACCGAGGGAGGGTTGGGCCCAGAGTCCACACTAGCAGACGAGAGGAACTCTTGCTCATGGAGGTGGGCTCGAAGGGTCCACTCATTGACTGTGGGCCAGAGAGGAGGAGGAGCCAGAGACGAAGGCAGAGTGTCAATAACAAGGATTACAGAACATCCAGAGGCCAGCACCGAGTCCCCTGAGAGGGGACACTGTAATGGCGAGTCTCACGTGTCAACTGCACTGGGCCACGGGGTGCCCAGACATTTGGTCCAACATTATTCTGGGTGTGTCTGTGAGGGCACTGCTGGATGAGGTGGACATTTGAGCTTGCAGACTGGGCAAAGTGGATTTTCCTTCCCAGAGTGGACAGTCCAATCCAATCAGTTGAAGGCCTGAATGGAACAAAAGGCTGGCCCCCTGGAGTACAAGGGCATTTCCTCCTGTCTGACTGCCTTGAGCTGCGACATTGGCTGTTCCTGGCTTTGGACTTGAACTGCAACATCAGCTCTTCCTGGGTCTCTAGGGGGCCGACTGCAGGGCCGAGGGCCTGCCAACCTCCATGATTGTGAGCTAGCTTCTTATGAGGAATCTTCCAGTCTCTCTTCATCTCTCTCAGGGTTCTGTTTCTCTAGAGAGTTCAGGCTAATACATATACTGTGCAAGCCTTGCATATGGCAATGTATATTGTCGATATCCTCAAAAAGTTGTGGTTCATGGGTGTCTCGGTCAACGTTCTCACTGCTGTAATCCCAAACGACTGACCACACAACTGAGAGGAAGGAAGATTTATTTGCTCACAGTTTTTGGAGATTTAGAGGTTTAGTCCATGTGAGGCTGGGTCTGCAGAGCTCAGGGCATGGCAGCAGGAAGCAGAGAGAGGGAGAGAGCAAGGGCTTTGCTGTCATATCATGGAGGCCAGAAGCAGAGAGAGAACAGAGACAGATCTTATATAATCCCCAAAATTACACCACTCCTTAGCAACCAAGCCCTGCTTCCAGCATTGCTACCTTGTTTCCGTGAGAGCTGGGGGGACAGTCCAAATATTTAGAAATCATTACAATGGACAAGACCTGCTGCTTCTCCCTCTAGTAGAGGCAGATCATCATCTTCCAAGACCTTTTGACTGATTTAGGGCTTGGAAGGAGGAGAAGAAACCAGACATAGAGATGTTCTGTAGGATGGAGGCAGAGACCCAGGTGAGCACAGCATCACTGTGGCCAAGAGGTTTCAGGAGGAAAGAAGAGTGCCAGCGTGACCGCTTCCTCAAAAGGCCAAGCAGGATGGGCTCCGAGAAAAGGCCACCGAGTTTTCCATGATGAAAATCCTACACACTTTTGAAGTTGTTCAATATGTATTTTTTCCATCCTGGAGAAAATGAATGTGCACACTGGCCATTTTGATGAAACTCAAATTCTCTGCAGGAAAAGGGACAGCTATTGTTTCTAGTTCCACAAATAGCTGCCCAGTTTCCCTGTTATCATGGATGAAGAAGTGAAGCACAGAAAGAGTTGGCTTGGCAAATACAAGAGAGAGCTGAGTAGCCATATTGAGCTGCCCCCGAGCCAGGACTTCAAAGTCTTTGGAAAGAAGCAGCACAGTGAAGCGTGGCACCGCTCCACCCCTCCAGATCTGAGTCGAGCGTTCCGGGCTGGCCTCCAGGGTGAGTTTACCCCTCCTGACAACCCAGCCTCAGCTTAGGACGGCGTGCCTCGGGAAGTTGAACAGCAGCGATGTTGGGCTCAGAGCAGAGCGCCAGCTGCACATTGCTTGCAGAATGCTGACCACAGGCTCTGAGGCAGAGACCCCAGGTCCTCGCTGGCCAGTCATGGCTCGCAGGACCAGGCCAGGCTGCCAGGGTTCCTCACAGACCCCACGGAGAGCCGCCAGTGTCCAGGCCTAAGAAGAAGGCTTGGACAGAATCAAGCTGGCGGAGCCCCCTGTCCTTCACAATTGCTTCCGGTTCACATCAATCCTGAGCCCCTTCCCACATGCCCCACAGCCACGTGCCCACACTCAGATTCCACTCGCACTGGAGAGCAAGGAAAGGCACTTGTCTGGGGCCACTAAGGGTAGAACGTGGCATCTTTGGAAGTCGCCCCAACTCTTCAAAGCCTTGGGGCTCTGTGGGCCTTTCCTAAGAATGAGAGTGGGGTCTTCCCCAGACCCTCTGGCTGCAGGTGTAGGAGGATGAGATGGCACTGGTCCTTCCCAGGCTTGCGGCAGCTGCCTGACAGTCTCCCGCTTCTTGGCTGAAGACAGAAACCTCGCAGGAAAGAATAGCCGGGGCCTCCACGTCCCATGCATGCTGAGCTCAGGACGTGCACTGGTGCTTCTCTGGTGAGTCTGAGCACCTCTCTATGACCCACCGCCCCAGACAGGAGTACACGTAGGATGGGGCCTAGGGACACTTCCCTGTAAAGATGACAGAGCTAGCTCAGATCTGCTGGCCCCGCTCACTGTTCCTGGGTATGCTTGCTCCTCATCACAGGGGTGGGCAGAGCTGGGGTTCAGGCCCCTGACTGCCAGCACGAGTCCCCACATCCACGGGAGCAGGTTGAACACCAAG
Organism: Glis glis; assembly: GCA_004027185.1. NCBI lineage: Eukaryota > Metazoa > Chordata > Mammalia > Rodentia > Gliridae > Glis > Glis glis. The sequence goes on along the minus strand of PVJS01012004.1, from coordinate 29,982 downwards.
GAGAGGGCAAAGCTGTGCTGCTAGAGACGGCTGCTGGGGACGGTGATGTCTCAGCCGGGTGGGGGTCAGGAGAGCCAGCCGTGAGGCAGGAAACCTTCCAGGTGGCTTGAAAAACTGATGTGGTATCCACCTGCCCAATTAGTTGGCCTCATTACTGCTTGGGAAATTGATGATGTTGCACTCTGCACACGCTGGTAGGTGGACTAATTAACGGGAAGTGCACTGGTTCTTGCTCGGTGGACAGGGCCTGACAGGGAGTCAGCAACCGATGCGGCTGTGGCCGCTGAGCTCCGCAGCAGGCGGGGGCGTCCCGGGGTGTCCACCCTCCGGACCCAGCTCCACATTGATGGCTCATTCGGGGGTGGAGTAGGGATGCTGAGGGTGTTGTGTGTGCACACACGTGGCGGGGGGCTGGGGAGAATCCCTCTTGTTTTTGGAGTACTTTGGAGGCATTTCAGCCTTAGCCCGGGGGAGACAGGCGGAGACTAGCTTGGTGCCTCTGTCCTGGTTTGCCTGGGACTGTCCCAGGATCAGCACGGAAAACCTGGAGGCCTAGGAAACCCCTCAGTGCTCCCGAGCCAGGATGGCTGGGCACTCTTTAGAGCTCGGCCCCACCCCACCCCACTTGGGAAAGACTGTCTGGGGCCGTGCACTGACTTGGAGACCAGGCCTCCCTGGACATCCCCGTGGGAGCAGCGGCTGCCCCGAGGTTTCGGTAGGAAGAAGAGGGTCATATTGGAGGTTGAGAGCTGCCCCTGGGTCAGAGGGGACCCTCCCCACAGGGGCTCGGTCAGAGAGGGGGCTGCCAAGACCACTTTGGGAGGGGCTGTGTCTGAGGGAGGTGGGCACGGAGCTCAGGGCAGCCCTCTGTGCTGGAGCTGGTGTGCGGGAACCTGGCCTGCAGGGACTCCCCACAGGCTGGCGGTCTGGCTGCTCTGTAGTGGCGCCTCATGAAGACACCGCCATCTAGTGAGCAGGTTGACCAGTCTCCATGGGAACCGGAATGGCCAGATGGGCTTGAGCCTCCTCTGGGGTCATGAGGAGCACAGGCTGCCCTTCCTAGTCCCTGAGCATAGATGACACATGCATTTATCCAGGGTTCCCGGTCTGGTCTAGCTCCCTGGGCTCTGGGAGGACCCTGGCAGGACGGATGCAGGATGTATTTGCTGCTCCACTCTAGACCCTCCCTGAACTGGAACTCAGACCCCTGGGCTTCACTCCTAGCCCTGGACACTTGCTGACTGTCCCCAGGGAAGGTGAAACTCCTGGCTATGGCCCCGAGAGAATGAATATACAAAGAGACGATGGCAAGAATATATTTAAAATAAAACTGATCCTCAGCCAGCAGCAACCATCGCAGGAAACAAGCCCATTATTTATAGTAACCAAACCAGTAAATCAAACTATAATCTACACTAACCAGCCCGAGAAGACAGTCCATTGTCTATGCTAACCAGCCCAGAAAGCAAACCCATCATGTATACTAATCAGTCGAGGAAACCAGCCCGTCATCTACATTAACCAGCTCAGGAAACCAGCCCATCGTCTGTACTACAAGCCCAAGAAGACACTCATCGTCTATACTGACCAGCCAGACCAGTACCTCTCCAGTATCCATCCCGAGAAGGTCAACTATACCTGCTGTAACAATCAGATCGAAATGTCCAGGGCTTGATCACTTACTGCCAGCTTCCCTGGCCTCTGTCCCCAGGTCAGCTCAGGATCACCCACAGAAAGCCCAGTGTGCCCCTTTACTGCCCAGGAAGATGCTTGCTGCCTGTTCTGCCTCCCAGCTCCCAGACCCCCAGCCTCCTGCATCCACACCTGGAGCCTCCCCGTCTCCACAGCCGCTTTCTCATCTCCGCCTGCCCGGAGCCTCTGCCACACGCGAGTGACCCCTTCGAGCAAGCTCTGGAAGGACCGCCTTCCCAGTTCACATTTGGGCCTCCGTTAATCCCCACCCCGTGTCTTCCAGCCCACCCTGGGCAGCTGCTCTCAAGTCTGTCAGGAGGAAGCCTGATCTCCGGACTGCTCTATGGAGCAGAGGATGTCCTGGCTGAGGGCCATGGTGGCCACCTTTCCCACCCTGGGCCTCAAAAAGAGGAGAGCAGTGTGACGGTGGGGCGACCCGGCACAGGCAGGAAAGCCTGCAGGTGCGGCTGGGGCGCGGTGCAGGCAGGAGCCGGGAGGGGAGCTGGCCCAGCGCTGGTGCAGGCCCTTCCTGCTCCAAGGCATGTGACTGACTTGTTGTTTATGACTGTCTTCGAGACAAATCAATCCGTGAAAGGCAGGACTATGATCGGCGGCGCTCTTTCTACTGCTCTGATAAAGGCAGGTGCCTGGGCTGCTGGCTATTTTTAGCCTCCTGCAAACACTGCTGTGAATTCTTTTGCATTTTTATTATGGAACAATCCAAATGACTGAATGACGGCACCCAAATGGTGGTTCTAAAATATTGAATGTGTCCTGAAGGAAATTGCTGAACTGCCGTCTCAGGAAAGCCTTTCCGCAGAACACGTCTTCTCCCAATGCCATTGTCCTTAAAAAGTTTGCTGCTGCTGCTCACGTTGAATTGCCCTGGATGCTGGCTGAGGAGGCCAGCAGAGAGGTGGCTCTCCTGGACTCGGAGCCCTGGGTGCTGCGCTGGGAGGTCAGCAGCCTCCTGGAGGCTGGAGGCAAGGATGGGTGTCTCTCAATTAGTCCTCTCCTCCCGCCGCCGTGGGCAGGCTGGTCCTCACCCTGCTGCAGCATAGGTCCATGCCCCATTCTGCCTAGGGGACTGGGGGCACGTCCCCTAGGACCCCTCTTGGAATGGGCACTCCCTCCTCCTATCACCCCACCTTGTCTCAAACCCTTCTCATCCTGTCCGCATGCCCAGGAACAGACCATACCCTCCTCTGAGCAGACGCTAAGCTGCAGACACACAGGCCACATGGCCACCCTTTCTCCTCCCTGGGGACACTCCACGCATTGCTCCCCCTGGTCTTTGCAGGTGGCAGCTGTTCCCGACGCTGTGATACAGAAACGCTACGCGTGTACCTTTGCTCTCTACTTACCCATTTTAAGCAGTACCAGAGTTTATTTTATTATGTTTGTGGGGTGACCGCAGGAACACCTGGCTGCAGGTGGGGTGACAGTCACTAATGGAGGAAGCAGGTACCATGTGGGCTGCTGAGCTCAACCCGAGGGGGCCTCGGGGGAGACCAGAGCATCCTCAGAGCCCACAGAGGCCGAGGGGGCTGCAAGTGTCCTCTGTCCTGTTGGCTGAAGGCAGTCCGGGGCACTACCTCCTGCCTCCTGTCCTATGCTAGGTGTCTTCTGGGGAACCCTGGAGGTGTGGGCCCCAGACTTCTGGGTCCTGAAGGGTGAGTGCTGGGGTGTTGGGGGGTGCTGACGGGGTTGGCTCTGTGGCCACAGACAACTGACCATGGTGGGATGTGTATGGGCACGTCTCTGCGCTTCTAGATGGTGGTTGGTGCAGACCCTGTGTGGTACCCTTGGGCACAAGGGTGATGCCTAAGGATCTGCTGTCTCCCCAGCCCCTACCCTCCCAGGGGGACAGCGAGGAGGTGGAGTGTCCAGGGAAGGCCTCCCCCACCGGGGCCCCCAGGCCCTCTCCTTGCCTTCTCTCTGCTTGGTCTCCGGCAGCTGACCCCACCAACGGGAATGCGGTGCACACCTGGGCTCTCTGCAGAGGACACCTCCTTCCCTTCATCCCAGGGGAACCGGGGGTGCGCACAGGTGTGCACGCGTGACGGGACCTGCTTTTGCTGCCGCAGCTGTTTTAAGACAAATTGAGCTGGCAAAAGCATTCCAATTTTCTTGTCACTGAGATGAGAATATGAAATCGGATCTCTGAATGGCGTCTGAAGCAGCTTTACGTGTCCGACCCCAGTTTAACTTTATTTCTAATCCAAACCCTCGGAGAGGGTGGGGCGGGTGGGGGATGGGAAGGGAGCGGGAATCGATCGCTGGCGCCATAACTCCTCCAGCCTAATCTTCCAGAGGGACAGAAGGAACCACCGAGAGAAAACCGGAGGAGAATTATACGGCGATATATTTCCAAGGAAAGTTATTAAAATATTGACATTTCATCTGCACAGGCTTATCCCTCAGCCGTCCTCCAAACGGCCCTTCAGACAGGGCTAATTTAATTACGGTCCACCTGCACCTGCTCTATATCAATCGGATCCTTCCAGAAAGCACGGCGCATATGTACTTTCGGTTTTGGAGGCTTTCCTGGAACTTATCTCAATTTCCAATAGGCGTTTAAAGAATTCTCATTCCTAAAACAAATGAAGCTGAACTTGGAGGGTGATGGGACCCGGCTCGCGGAGGCAGCCACGCACGCATGCGCAGTCTCTCCCAGCGGGCCCTTGCAGAAAACGCGGCGGCACAGACCCAGGTGTTCCAGCCCAAGGCAACTCTGCGTGCACGCTGCGAAGAGCTGTGGTGAATTTTTCTTCCTTTTCAAAAAATGTCTTTGATGTAGTAATTGGGATTATTTGTCTTCCTGGGAGGCCTTTGTGTGAAACTGATACCATCCAAAAATGCAAATAAAATAAAGCAGATTTGAGCAGATTGATGACTGCGGAGGAGCCACCAGCCTGATAGGTCCAGTCCCGGAAGAGGGGAGGGGTCGGGGTTAGGATGCACAGTGGGCGGAGTCTGCAGACGCGGAAGTAGGTACATGCTCCAGCATGTGCGCCTGAGTGCGTGCACATGTGTGTGCAGGAATGCCTACAAGAGCAGACGGTCCTCACCATGGAACAAAACCTCCACTTTGCAGAGGCACATAAATGAGCTGTGGGGCTAGGAAAGGGAGACTTTCGGGTTTCCATTCAGAGCGGCCATACCCAACCTGCTCTGATGACGTTTGGGGCTGGACAGGGAGGACCGTCCTGTGCAGGACAGGATGCTGAGCAGCATCGCTGGCCCTACCAGGTGCCAGTCACACCTCCTCTCCAGCCGTGTGGGAAGTGTGAACTTGCCTCCAGACAGGGCCATCGTGCCCGGAGGGTATGCAGCTGAGAGCCGTGACTTAGAAGGGTGAAGGTTGTTAAAACAGGCTATGCTGTAACCTGTCTAGTCACTCCCCTTCGTTCCTCACCCTTTACCTGGAACACTGCCTCACTTCCTGCGCGGCAGAGGTGTGGCCAAAGAGATGCCATGGATTATTGCCTGTGTTGTGGCCAATATGTTGAACGATTTAGGGGCGTGTTGAAGTTACAAATCTTCTATAAACCTTGATGGTTTAAAAAAGGTCAACATAGCCTATGAAGTGAGCAAAGGCATGGCGTATTCTGGGGTCAAAGGCACCCGAAGGGATCCCCCGGGAGTGGCTTTGGCCTTCCTCCTTGTGACTGGAGGGAGAGGGAGAGATGACAGAAGAGGGGGAGAGGCTGCTGGTGTAGGCCATGTCACTGCCAGGCAGGCCACAGGCACCTGCAACCCATGCTGAGTTGTGTGTGTGGGGGTGACAGGATTGCTGCTTCCAGAAGCCACCAGGTAGGGGATGCATCTTTTCAACTTTTCCTGAGTTGAGGAGTTTAAGGCGACTTGGGAAACCCCTTCCATTCAGGCCAAAACTGAAGCCCTCACTCACCAATGAGCAAAAACGCAGGGGTGACTTTTTCAAATGAGGTTTGAGGTTTAAAAGTAGCCCAACGGGTCCAACAACCAGCTGGCGTTTCTACGTCGCATGGCCACTGCGCTTCCGGGGCCGTTTCTGGTGGCTGCTCAAGACCCAGCTGCTTGAATTCTGTTTGCCACGGTTGTCACCCGCAGGCTGTGCAGCTGGCTCCAGAGACCGATGGAGGCTTTGGTTGCCGCCACCCCAGGCCGATGCTCTCGCCTGCCCAGGGTTGAGGCTGGACTGAGGGGGCTTCTTTTTGAAGTGCCCCCCATCATAGAACAGTCCCTTTACTAGACAGCTGTATACTGTGATTGCCCCGAAATCACAAAATAAAAGACATGCATGCCGGACTCCTTTCTGACATTCTGCAAGTGTGGGTCCTGAGGGTGGGAGTGAGAGGGTTGGCACAGTTGAGGGTTCCAGGCTTTGGTGAGAACAGAGGCTCCGGCAGTGTCCAGAGCTGCGCTGCACATGCATAGCGGCCGCGTTCTCCGGTGCCTCCCACTAAGCGGCTCGGCCATTGCTCCTGCAACTGGAGCTCAGACAGCCTCCCCTCACCAGACCTGGGGCTGCAGCTGCTCACGGTAGGTGGTCTCACTTCCTTCTGGACCCTTTTTCTTGATCAGGGGCGCACCCTGGCTGGGTGCTTGTTCTGCCTTCAGGCAGGCAGAGCCCTCACACGGAAGGTGGGTCGGAACCAGCAGTTACAGGAGAAGAGGACAGAAGTGGTGGTCTGGAATCCTGTGGGCGCTGGTGTCCCAAGTCCTCGTGTGTTCCCAGTCCCCAGCCCCGGCGGCCTGAGGCCACCCATAAGCAGGCTGCCATGGCTCCCGCCCAACCCCAACTCCAGTCCAAGTGTCCCCCAAGGGCTGTTATGGATGATGTTAACATTATCAGGGAGACAAAAATTATAAGTGTTACTTTGAGTGAAATGGTAATTTGGGTTTTACAGACAGAAATCATTCATTTCAGCAAATCGATGCGTGCGTGGAAGAGACGCCGGCCGACAGCCGGCAGGGATCGATCCGGCTGATTTAGTGAGAGGGCGGCAGTGCGGATGATGGGTCAGCCCCCATGGATTTTTGGAGAGGAGGCCAGGACAGTATCGTTCACACTGGAAGATGCATCCTGGGGCGCCTTAGTCAACACACCCATAAACATTCATGGAGGTGCTCAGCCTTTCAAAATCCAAGTCAATTTTTAATCACGATCCTCATACCAGTGCACTGTAGATTTTACAACAGTTTCGTTAATATTAGAAAGTCTTTTTCTTTCTCTCTCTCTCTTTTTTTTGCTAAGCATCAAAATGTACCAGTTTATGCAAGTTCTGGACCACATCCCGGCATCTCTCTGGGCCCTCCCGCCTGCCTGGAGAAGGCCACGGCCACTCCCAGGCAGTCTGTGGAAGCCAGGATGGAATTGCAGCAGGCTCTGGCTTCTAGCACTTTCAGTGGGTTTGATGCTGGGGTGAGATGAAGTTGCCAATACCCATTTACCTTAGCTCAATGAAATGTAACTGAGAAACCCAATAAACAACTTGAAACACATCGCAAACCGGTGTGGAAAGGCTTTCCAGCCTCTACAGAGGCTTCCTCCAGCACCAGCTAGCACTGCCACAAACAACTTTCATGTGGAGACTGACCCTGACCGTCCCAGGACTCCAGAGAAGGTTGTTTGGGTATTTACATATGCATCATACTCATTTACATATGCATAGACCACTGCCCACAGTGCAGCTCATTACCTCTGCAAAGCTCAGCCCCGGCTGGGCATAAGCAAGCTCCCCTCAGTGTCACCTGTGTGGATGGCCCTCCATCCATGGGCTCTGCCACACAGCACCCGCCGCACAGACCCCTGTGTGGGCCCTGCCCTTCAAGCAGAAGCAGTGTGGGAGAAACACAGAAATCACTTTATAAGTGTATCTTACATTAAACTGGCTATAAAAATGGCAGCCTAATCCCAGGACGAGGGTGAGTTTTTGGTGCTGGTGCAGGACTGGAGGCCTGTGGAGGGTGCCTGGGGGCGTTCCTGCTGCCCGTGGTCATGGTCGGTCCTGCAGTGCTGGTGGCAGGACCAGGCAGTATGGGCCGGAGGGCTCCGCATAGGCTTGCAAGCCACATTGGTTTGTTGCAATGCTTTTCTTAAAGAAGAACCATAGAGCATTGTTTCTAAGAGGATGATTTCAATATCAAATATTACCTTTTCTGGTCCTCTGCCTTGGATACCTTTCTTATATTTACCAAAAAGCAAAAAGCACGCCCATGCTAGGACCGAGTCCAGATGATTGCGGGTGCCCTCGGTGATTCGTGTGGCGAGAGAAGTGCTCTGCAAGGCCTTCATCCCAGGTCGCGGGACACCGACCAGCGACCAGCGGCGGCCAGAGATAATCTAACACTCGACAGAGGAGAGCTAATAATATATTTGCGTTCATTAGCTGAATTCATTCATTCAACCTGAGGACCTTTGTGGGGTGAAGGCAGTGGGTAAGGCGGAGACAGGAGCAGGAGGAGCCCGCGATCTATGGGGCGACCTCACTTCTGTTGCTTGAAGTGCCGAGCACTAAGGAGGGAACGAGAGCTAAATCAGATGGGGTGAAATGACTCGTTTTTAGATGACGACTTTATGATGCTGGAGTTTGAACTTTTAAAAAGACAATGCATTATTGATGAATAGGCCTGATGGGACTTGATCAAGCAAAACAGGGAGTTTATTACAAGATCAATAGTAATGTGCTGCAAGATATATGTGTTGCTGCATATGAATAATGACGGGGCCTGTGTGGGGGCCTAGAGCACATGTGTTGTGGAGCGGCTTGTGCACCGGGCACTGCCGAGTGGGAGAGACCAGGGGAGGACTCGGGTCCTTGGTGGCAGAAACAAGATGAAGAGGATGCTACCTAATGCTCTCACTTCCTTGTGAATCTAAAGTGATGTAGCTAAGAGCGTGTTTGGCGCCTGCGCAGTTGGACAGCGGTCTGGGTGAGAGCCAGAGAAAGCACCGTTTCTACTTCTGCTGGTGGAGGGCGCCCTGCCCCATGAGTAGGATATTCTCAGAGTCACAGCAGCAGATGGCACTCTTGAAATGAGTGGACATGCGCTCCTGAGGGTTTGCAGGCACTGGCGTAAGGGCTTTGCGTACACTAATTAATCCTCCCCTCAACTGTGAGGGAATGGTCAGCTTGGTTTAATAGATGAAGAAATCATGGTTCAGAGAGGCTGAACAACTTGGCCAAGCACACACCGCTGGTGAGAAGCGGAGCTGGGCCTGGAAATGAAGTTCTTCCTCATGACATCAGCTCACCTGAGGGTTCTCTGACCCTTGCTGCCACCAAGAAAGACCAAGCCCACCTGGAGGTGTCACATGAGGTAAAAGGGGCATCTACAAAGTCAATTTTATCCTGTACATAATTTTAACATAAATTAGATTAGAACCATGAGTGGGAATCTAGCGGAAGTTTTAAAACTTGACTTTCAACCCTTCCTGCAGCAGGGACATGGTTGGCTTGAGGACGAACCTGTGTCTTACTGGCCTGGGTGTCTCAGAGCGTGGCTCGGGTCCTGGCAGAGAATGGGAGCCCAGTGAACGTTAGACAGCCGCGTGGTGGGGTGTGGCCCAAAGACCACGAAAGCAAGGACTTGCCTGGAAAACTGCTTCCTCCTCTGTGTTTCCAACAGAGGCCACCGTTACTGCTGTGGTTGGATCCGTGTTCCCCAAGGTCCACATGTTAAATAAAGCCTTGGTCCCAGCCCGTGGCACTGCAGGGAGTCAGGGGAGCCTTTGAGAGTTGGGGCCTGGTGGGAGGTCTTTGGTTCATTGGGGGCGTGACCTCGAAGGGGATTGGGGAGCTCCAGCCCCTTCTTCTTCCTCTCTCTTCTGGCCCTAAGATGAATAGCTTTGCTCCGGCACCCACTCCCACCATGACGCCCTGCCTGCCACAGGTCCAAGCAACAGGGCCAGGTAACCAGGGACTGCAACCTCCAGAAGAAGTCATTTCTTTTTACAAGTTGATTATCTCAGGTATTTGTTACAGTGATGGAAAGTCGACTAACACAGTTACTGTTAACCTCTCATCTTCCGGACCTCATGACAATGTGCTCCCCCGATTTTATTAATGTTGATTTAGAACTTTGGTTTTACTTCTTCATTGAAAAGTGCTTTGTTACTCTTCCTGTGGTCACCATTTCTCCTCGTTGGAGTACATGCTTTAGTGGTTCTCTTGGTGAGGGTCTGTGGGTGGAAACACTGTCTTTATGTTTCCCGCATTGCAGCGTAGGTGGAAATAGAATCCCCCAGCTACTTCTGCCGCCTCTGGAGGTCTGCAGCCAGGCCCAGTGACGTTCTTCTATGGGCCATCTGTTCCTGCTCTTTGGTAGCAGAAGCAGAGCTGACAATCTCTGTCCGTGTTCCCAGCTCCCAGTGTCCCCCCTCCCCCCACAGGCAGCACGAGGCTCTTTGTGGGGAAGCTGCCCTCAGGCTGTGGTGCTCCTGGCTGGGCCACAGGGCCTGGGGGCGGGGTAGATGTTGGTCGCATCATTTGTTTATTTCAGCGACTATACTTTTTTTTTTTTTTTTTACCTCTGAGATTCCTAATTAGTTTTTTCCCACATCTGCCTCTTCTTGTTTTATTTCTACTGGTTTTGTTCCACAGTCCCTTGCTAGGTCTTAATTAATTTGTTTGACCATGAGGATGCCTGGTTACTTGCCTCTCATGTCTATACTGCCAGCCTGCCCTTCAGTACCCGGCTCTGTGAGGCTGGAGCTGGGAGCTGGGCTCTGTGGATGGCTTTGCTGCCACAGCTCCCCGTAAGACTCTGTCAGCTGGGGTGAGGATGGGAGAGCAGGAGGCAGCGAGGGGCAGGCGATTTCCTCTGCGGTGGGCTGTGGCTGCTCTGGCGCTTGGTGCTTCCCACTCACCGGGAATGTTTGCTCCTCTTTGTTTACTCCACGTTCTACTGGCTGCGAGATGCACCCTCCACTTACAGACCACGAGGAAGGAGAAGAGTGCAGCCAACTCCACAGTCTCATGTCACTTGTACAAAGATGCGTCCAGGTCGTAGAGATGTTCAAACGTGAAAACCACGGTAAGAGCAGGGTATGGGAGTCCCAGGCAGTCCCCCATGATCACACTCTGACTGATGGTCTTGTGTGCTGTCTTTGGTCTTAGAGAAATCCTCCTCTTTGGGTCACCATTGGTTGTATGTGCACTCCTGCCCCCACCCCCCCAGGGCAGGTCCCTTTTCACTCCTCTGTGTCCCCTAGGGTGGGGGGTTTTTCTCACGGCCATTCTGTAGGGGACAGTCCTGTGTCTGGAGGTGACCGTCACTCACCAAGAATCACACAGTGGGAAGCACTGTCTGTCCTCGTCTAGAAGTTAGAATCGACTGTGTGTTGTTAGTGGGAACCCAGCTGTTTAAACATCTGTATCCCTCCCCATGTTCCACGGTTAATCGTCGCTGTTTCTATATTCCTTTTGGGACGACCATGGTCTTCCAGTGCTTAACCCTGGTCATTCCCCTCTGGATCCCACACATCCTGCCCCAGCATCCTGCCCTGCCTGCCAGCATCAACCAGGCTGGCTTCCTGCACAGTTCAGGTCTGTTTCTATTGCCTCGTACCTGACACCCTCTTGACTTATCTTCTTGCCTGTGGACCTTCTGTCTGAGGTCCTGCCTTCTGCCTACACTGCATCCTTTAGGGCCTCCTAGCTTAGAGTCTCTTGGTATTTGGCAGACTGCAAAAATGCCATAAATCCTTCCCCTTCCAAGTCTATTTCTTCACCCTTCAGAGCTGCTTGGAGACACAAAGAGATGCTTGTCAGGCACATGCCTGGTGGTACTTTCTCTCTTGCCATGCTCTGGGTCCTGAGACTGTCTGTGAATCAGCCTGAGCAGGACCCCTGTTTTGGGGATGAAAGGCCCCAAAGAGGAGAGCTGAGGTCCCCAACCAACAGCCTGCTAACCAGCAGACATAGAGGGAGGCCATCCTGGGTCCAGCTGGCGGGAGACACAGGAAGGGGGCAGCAGAACCCATCCTGTCCAGCGCAGGCCACAGCCCAGCAAGCTCAGGGTCAAGAGAGTTTCAACCAGGAAGCTTGGGGTGGGGTGTTTTATAGCAAACGCTAATGTTCATGGAGATAAACTTAGTTTTATCTGCCTGAAAAATCTTTATTTCATCTCATTCTAGAGATTTCCGGAATTGGTATAGAATTATAGGCTGGAAGCTCTAGGAACTTTGAAGATGTTGCTTAATTGACATTTAGCCTCCTATTTGCTGCGGGGTGGGGGAGGGTCAGCCCTGGGTCTGATTTTCTTTTGTGAGTAATCTTCACCCCGAATCCCCTCCCCCATGCTATTTCTGGACACTTTCAAGTTTTTTTTTCAGTTTCACTATGATGCATTCAGGGTGAATTTTGCATTGTTTACCCTGTTTAGGATTTGGGGACATTCTTGAATCTAATGATTGATGTCTTTCCATAATTTTGGAAAATTATCAGCTAGTGTCTCTTCAAACATTGCCTCTTTTCGGTTTTTCTCTCTGTTCCCCTTTAAAATCCAAATTGATGTGTATTAGTCCTCCTCATATTCTCTTCTATGACTTAATATATTCTCTCCCTTTCGTGTTTCCCATCTCTGCGTCCTTCTGGACTACGTTCAGATAACTTCAGACACATTTTGCCCCGTTCCTCTCAAACCATCCAATCTGCTCTGATTTCACTCATATTTTACCAGAAGTTTTATTATTTTTCAAATCATCTTGTTCCCTGCTAATACATTAAGGCTTCCTTTTGAAGCTGCCTTTGAATTTTTAAAACATATTAAAATTTTAATATTACATGTCTGATGTCTCCAATATCTAGTCTTATTGAGTTTATTTTTGCTTTTTTTTGCTATTTTTTCCTGATCACTCATGGTATCTATTCCTTGTGGATGTTGTCTGAGGGCTCATCTTCCTGTGAGCTGGGAGTTCTTTGAGAAAGAACTGGGTCGTCGGAGCTGCATCTTCCAGAGAGGACTTTCCTCTCCCCCGTCCTTTTCCCTCTCTCTCCTTCTGTCAGTTACGGAGGAGTCTACATCTGGGGCCACTCTGGAGCTTATCCTGAGGTTTTTGGGTGATGCAGATGGCTGCACAGGAACACAGTGGGGCATGAGCGTCACTCTTCCCCACCTGCGGGGGTGGGGGTTGCACATCCCAGATGGGCTTTCCTGTGGTGCCTTGCCAGAAGGAGTGTGTCCCTTTGGCCGAGCCGAGGAGGGGCAGGTGCTCTGGGGAGCAGTGACCACTCTCATGTGGTCAGCCCCAGGAAGGATCATGCCTGCTCTTGGGCCCCTCGGAGGCCACCACAGAGATTTCTGGGTGCCCCGCTACGGTCAAGACCAGCATGAAGCTGAGGGCTTTCCCAGCCCTGTGGATGGACTGGGCCCTAGGGACCCAGGGGAGGAAGCACGGGGCTGGCCAGGATTGGAGTCCATCCTTGATTGAGGAACCTTGGCCCGTTGGCCTGTGCAGGGAGGGACCCTCTCCTCCTGGTCACCTGCTCTGGCTCAGCTGGCCCCAGCAGGCTGGCTTCTGTGTGAGCTCTGCATCAACCTCTCGGCCCCGAGTCTTACCTGCACACTGCTGTGCTAACTCCTCTCCACCCCCGAAAAGGTGGCATATTATTCCCCGTGTGGTCATTAACTCTAGAAATGCTTATGCCAAGGGCACGGAATCAACCTCTGGGAGAAACGTTCAGGCCTGTCAAAACTCCTGAAGTCAGACAGTGGCGCTACCCCTGGCTCCAAGAACAGCATTTTGTGTATGCTTGGAAACGGGAGTTTGCGCATTTAGCCAGGTTTAGGTGAAGTCTTGTTTCCTTGTGTTCTCCATTTGCATGGATGGGCGGGGACCGAAGCCTCCACCCACCTCTGGCCCCTGGGGGTTTCGGGTGTTTAAAGGGAGCCTGACTGCAGATAGCTAAGGTCAAATTAAAACAAGGAGCACTGAGTGATCGCTCAGTTAAAAAATGTATCACAAGTTCTCTGGGAGTCAGGGAAAGGCACTGTGCTCATAAAAGTACATTTATAGCTACCATTTGTGGTGCATTTTCTAATTTAAAAAGTGCTTCATGTATTTGGTGTTTATGCAAAACAAATTAGCATGCATGCTTGTGCCTGAGGTTTTCCCTGGTTTCAGAACAGTTCTACAATTAGGAACACACTGCTCAACAATCTGGACGTGTGGTAGGCTAAGTGGGAAGGTGGGACTCAGGTGTTTTGAATTTTAAACTTGGCACCTGAAACTATGACAGATAACACTAAACCATGCTGTTCTGCGATTGGAGAGATGAGAGTTCCCAAGACCAGGTGCCTAGGATGGGGCCACATGGGGCCTCCTCCCTCATGCACTGCTAGACATATTTGGGCCCATAAATATTCTGATTGCAGTCTGAGGTCATGGGTGTCCACAGGTAATTTTTTTAAAAAGCCAAAAATCATATATGCTATGATGAAATTATAAAATAAACATATTGCAAAGATTTCGTTTAACTCATTCATTAATGAGGGAAACAGAAAGATGTAAAAACCAGTTCCAATAAGAACCCGAGGAAGAGAGATATGGGCGCCATCAGGCACGCTGAAAAGCATTGGCTACTAGATGTAAAATTGTATCCTATGTAAAATTGTATCATACAAAATTGTATCTGAGAACAAGGATGTAATTTTTGGAATTATACTTTCTATCAAGTACAAATCAATTGCATCTCTACTAGGCAAAATTTCAGGTGCGCGTCTATGAGAGTCGTCTGTACCACAGGCAGAGCAGCGTCTCCATGCAACTTCTATCCCAGCCAAAGTCAGGGTGCAGGTCTCTGGGAAGTCAGAAGCCCCTGACGCGCTCGACACCTTCTGTCGCATTGAAAGGACACCTAGGAACCTTTTCATCCCACTCAAAGTTCTTGCTGACATGGCTTACACAGAAAAACTATGGAACCCAGAAAAGCCAGGAGAGAGACCAGGAAGAAGACAGAAGACAGACAAAGCACAAGCAAAGAAAGAATGTTCTAGAGCCATCTGGTACTCACTGGAGGACAGCTGGAGAGACTTGGAAAACTCCCCCTTGACTCTTCCTCTACTGGCTGTCTTGAGGGGAGGGTGGGGACCGTCCTCTGCCCGGCCACACACCAGCCACACACCTTGCTTCTCCTCTGGCCTTGGAAGGTGGGAATATTTAGTGGCTCCTGGTTGTTTTCAGTGAAGGTGGACACACTTTTCCTCTGAAGTTCCCAAGGAGGATAACTGGGCTCTGTGGGCCACACGGCCTCTGCAGCGGCGCGGTCCACGCGAAAGCCGACAGCTCAGCCCCGTCCGGCGAACTTGACCTGATGTTGGCATTTCATACGACTTTCTTGTGTCAAGGAGTATTGTTCCCGTTTTGATGTCTTCAGTCATTCACATGTGAAAACTGCTCTTGGCTGTGAGTTGTACAAAAGCAAGGGGTGTGTTGGACGCAGCTCTCTGGCCTGGCCTGCAGCCTTGGTGTCAGGATGCATCCAGCTCTCCACCTGGTGCTGAAGCTCTCGCTAGCCAGGAGAGGAGACGATCAACGCACGAGGCTTCTGAGGGAAGATTCCTCCGCGGTCCCCCTGTGGGTTCCCACCCACCCTTAGCCCTGCGGCTCCCCACAGCTCCCCAGAGGGCCGCCTGAAGCCCACCCTGAGGCCCCAGGTCCATAAGGGTTGGCACATGGCCGGCACCCTGTGTCCTGAGCTCCTGTTGGCCCCTAGACCTTGGCCCAGGGAGGGCCTCCGCAGAACTGTCCCCCACCTGCTTGCTCCCCGCCGCCCCTGTTTATAGGTGCCTGGATGTGGCGCCAGCTCCGGTGGTCTCTGCTTGGGAGTGGCTGCAGGGTGCCAGGGTGCCAGGGACCACAGCCCAGCCACCTCAGGCTGGATTCATCTTGGAAGACCAGAGCGGAGGCTCTGGGAGAATGTTCTGGTTGCTGGTTGGTGTGACTCCTGTCCCTGTTGGACTTGGAAGTGTCACCCTTGTGTGTGGCAAGGACACCGTGTGGCTTGGAGGGGCTGCAGCGAGAGAGGTCTGGGGAGGGGGGAGGCTTACACAGAAGGTGGCGGAGCCCCATCCCAGCTCCTGGAGGCCCGGGTAGGTCAAGGGCCCTGAGCCGGGAGGTTGAAGGTCAGGTCACAGGTCAGAGGCCCCTTGGTCTCTGGGCAGCCCCAGTCCTCCAGCCTCGAATGGAGGCAGAAGGTCAGAGGCTGCATGTATGGTGGCTGTTAATGAGGGCGACAGAAATCCTGGTGTTTCCTAAGCGCTGTGTAATTATTTCAGAAAACCACTGAATACTCGATGGCGCTGCTCTTCCTGTTCCTCATCATGATGGAGCGTTTGGACAGGTCTGTGTTGCCTGGACAGACACAGCAGTCTGTCTAGGAGGGAGACCAGGTGGCCGGGTGGGGCCGGAGCCTAGCTCTGGGGACGGGGCCACAGCCAGGCAGGCCAGGGGACTGGCGGGGGCTGTAGGAATGCAGGCTGGTTGTGATTCCTGGTCACAGGTGACAGGAAGCAAATGATAATGAGCTAAAGCAGCAGTGGCAATCTGTAGCAAGGACAGTTATTTATCATAAGGGGGGTCTGGCAGGATTTAGGAGCAGAGTGAGGTGGCCCTCTAGACCACGGGACCACAACGGACTTGCTGCCCCTTCATCTTCTTAGCACCGTCTCTGCTCCCCTCTGAGGACCTGCCTCCTCCCCCCTCAGGGTTCTGCTGAGGACGGTGAGAGTGAGTGTGAGGAAACAGGACCCGCGACGCCGGTAGCGTTTCCAAGACACCAGTGAAGCATCTCCTCTCTCCTGCCGTTGGTAGACTTTGCTGTTCACTGACATTTGTCTGTCCTTTAAGATCCACTTAAAAGTTTCATCTAAATTCACATTCATATTTCATGTCCTGGAATGAGGACATCTTTTAGCCTCTTCTTTCTTAGGAACCAGAGTGGTATTGGGGCGTCTAGGGCATGAAGCTGTGGGCATGTGCGTTTAGCTTCATTCTCTCAGGTCTTAATGCGTCGCTTAACTATCTGGGTCTTGAGTGAAGGGGATAATAAACTCCCCACGCGCAGCGTTGCGTGCATTCCGATCACATGTTCATGGAAGAGTGGAAGTCTGAGGCTCGTTCCTGTCTGTCTAGATGGGTGTTACAAAGCGTGCGGTCTGCAGCCTGTCTCGGGAGTGACCCCTGGGCATCTGGGCAGCTGGGATGGGCCCCAGGCCTGTGTATGACGTCTGGGCTCGGGAGAGCCCGCTTCAACTTCCAGAAAAGGAGTGGGGCTGACGGGATGTAACCAAGGAGCCCTCTGGGTTCTGTGCGGACCCCGTGAGGTTCATGCATGGGAGGGGCTCGCAGGATCTGCTTTCCGCGGGTGGCGACTGGGGAGCATCCCTCTCCATCCCAGCATCTTTCAAATGTGACGATCGTGGTGGGAAACGGAGAGACATACCCACGTGTCCAGCTGCTTTGAAATGAAGTAACTACTTCCAGGAGTGGGGATATTCTTAAAAGGCAGGTAGAAGCCAGGCTAGCAGGTGTTCAGGGTTGCTGCCTGAGAGGAGGAAGGAGAGATGGGAAGGCCGTCCAGGGAGGCTTCGCTGTCAGCCAGAGCAGGGCTACCGGGGCCAGGCTGCACTCTGGCTGCTCCGCCAGTGTTCTTGGGCCAGATGGTGTCCGGGGCGGGGCCAGGAAGCTGGGCGCTCTGGGTTAGTGGGAGCTCTATTGGAGGTCTCTTAGTTGGGAACCGGTGCTATAAAGCCAACGAGGATCCCAGGTGCAGCAACAGCAGGGCCATGTTTTATATCTGCTTCTTCCTGGGTGTTTCCCGAGCATGTCCTTGGTGAAGCAGATGTGGGGGTCCAGGGCCCCCTCAGTGGATGAGATTTAAGACAAGGGCGTGGACAGCAGAAGAGTCCATCTCCAAGAGCCCTTCTCAGCTCCTTGAACCGGCTTCTTAGGAAATGCCAGCCTGGCTTTACCCGTGTCTCAACCAGGAGAGCCCACTGCAACTTCCAGAAAAGGAGCGGGGCTGACGGGATGTAACCATGATGGCTCTGGGATGACCTGAACCCGCCAGCGACGGGTCTCTGCGGGCTGGTCCAGCCCTCCCCAGGAGTCCAGGGAAGGGGAGTGTGGCCTGGGCTCTGACCTCGAGCAGGAAGCAGCAGCCTTGCCCTCTGCATGCCCATTCTCAAGTGAGCTTCAGAGGATTGTGCCCCCCATGATTTGGGAGGGGCAACCCTGCCCCCTGTGTGAAGAAGGGGTGGTATCTTCTGGGGTTGGGGGCTGTGGTGGAGGCTGAGGAACCCACCAGTGGACACCAAGGCATGCCTCATCCCAGGGAGGCTTCCCCACGGGCCCCTGGGGAGCTGGTTGGGAAATCCAGAGCCCTCTCCATTTAGCCCTGTCCCTGGCTTGGGTTTCCATGGAAACCACCAGGTAGCTGGAAGCGCAGGCCTGTGAAAGTTTTTCAACTCTCATTATTTTAAAGGATCTTGCTCCCACTTCCTTGCCCACATCCACACAGCTGTTTCCATGGAAACTAGAATAGAAACTGCCAGAATGAGAGGGAGTCAAACAGTGGCCTTTCCCATGTCTGTCTGCAGAGGCCAGGAAAGGAGGGGGAAGGGACCAAAAAGTGGGGGAGTGGACGGAGGGCCCAGTGCCTGCCCAGATGGGAGGCCTGGACTGTGGGCTGGGGTCCTGGATAGACACAGTTTCTGCCAGGTTGGGAGGAGGGGCTCAGGGACAAGCTGTCCGTCTTTGGTGACTCTCTGTCCTGGGTTGGGATGGCTTAGGCACCATTAGGCCAGAAAGAAAGAAAAATGTTTTGAAGACCCTTAATCCAAATGCATTTGATGCTGATCTTTGAATCCTCACATAAGGACCTGCTGAGGCCTGATGGTCCCCCAGACACTCCCTGGCCCTGGCAGGGTGGGAAAGAGCACGGTTCTCACCAGAGGTTAGGAAGGCCCAGCAGGTGGGAAGATGAGGCCTCAGAGGAGTCTGAGCCACTTGGTGAGGCCTCACAGTTGCTAAGTGTCCCTCAGGCATGGTCCCCAATTCTGCAGGCACCTTGTCCCTGGGGAATGCTGCAGGTGAGGGCCTGGGCTAAGGACAGAGGAGAACACATTCCTCATGGGCCTTGTGAGGCCTTTCCAAGGCACAGGGTGAGCCCAGGAGTGGGCTTTCCCCTGGTTCCTGAGCTCCGTGGCTGGCACGCTCCTGTTTGTTGAGCATTTAGTTCATATGCCCTCTTTAGTGGACTAAATAATGCTCCTCCCCCAAAATATGTCTACATGGTAACCATGAATGTGACCTTATTTAGAATAAGTCTTTGTAGATGTGATTGAGTCATGGATTTTGAAATCATCCTGGATTTAGAATGGAAAATAGAAATAGATAATTCAACAATAGTTAGTTGGAGATTTTAATACCACATTCTCAACAACAACTAGAAAACTCGGTAGGAGATAAATAAGGAAATACAAGACTTGGACGATATTGCAAATGACCTTGTCCCAACAGACATACAGAGAACAGCCCACTCAACACCAGCAGAATATAATTCTTCTCAAATGCATGTGGAACATTCTCCAGGATTGATCATATGTTAGGCCATAAACAGGCCTCAGTGAATTGAGAAAAAAGAATTAAAAAAATTGAAATCATACAAGGTATCTTCTGATCACAATGGAATAAAGTTAGAAAATAATATAAGAAAGAAATATGGGGAATTTACAAACATGTGCAAAGTAAACAGTGCAGTCCTAAAATAACAGTGGGTCCAATAACTCACAGAGGGAATTGGAAGATACTTTGAGGTGAATAAAAATGAAAGCATGCAAAAACTTATTGGATGCAGCCAAAGCTGCTCAGAGGGAAGTTCATAGCTATAAACACCTATGTTAGAAAATAAAAAAAGATTTAATAACCTAAACTTCCACCTTAAAAAATAGAAAAAGAAGAGTAAACTTCCACCTTAAAAAAATAGAAAAAGAAGAGTAAACCAAGTCCAAAGCTAGCAGGCAGGAAGAAATAATGATTAGAGTGAAAGGAAATAAAATACAGGATAGAAAAACAATAGAGTCAATAAACCCAAAGTTGGTTATTTGAAAAGATTGACAAAATGGGCACACTTTTTGCTAGACTGACCAAAGAAAAATGAGAGAGAAGACTCAAGTTACTAAAATCGGGAGTAAAAGAGGGGGCATTAAAGTCAACCTTACAGAAATAAGAGGATAATAACATCATACTATGAACAATTATGTTTATTTTTTATTTTTATTTATTTATTTTTTTGCAGTACTGGGGATTGAACCCAGGGGCATCTGCCTCTGAGCTACACTCCTAATCCTATTTTTCATTCTTTATTTTGAAACACGGTCTCACTAAGTTGCGGAGGGCCTCACAAGTTGCTGAGGCTGGCTGCGAACCTGCGATCCTCCTGTCTCAGCCTCCCAAGTACTGGGATTACAAGTGTGTGCCACCACACCCGGCTAACAATTATGTTTCAATGCCAACAGATTACATAACTAGATGACATGGGGAAGTTCTTAGAAAGACATACACTACCAAAATTGACTCCAGAAACAGAAAACTGGCATAGACATGTAATAAGTAAAGAGATTGATGAAGTAATTTGAAAAATTTCCCCAAAGAAAAGCTGGATTCACTGGTGAGTTCTACTAAATATTAAAGAAGTATTAATATGAATTCTCCACAAAGTTGTCCCAAAAGTAGAAGAGGAGAGAGAATGCTCCCCAACACATCCTGTGATGTCAGTGTCACCATGACATCAAAGTAGACAAGGACATCCCAAGAAGAGTCAACCACAGACCCAGGTCCCTTATGAGCGGGGATGCAAAGCCCATCAGCAAATAGCAGCGGTGGAGTCCAGGGCGTGCAGGAAGGTCAGCACCACGTGGATTGATCCCAGAAATGCAAGGCTTTTCAGCATTCCCCAAATCAGTGTAACATGGCATTTTAACAAAGTAAAGGACAGAAAAAACACCATTGTCTCAGTTGACTCAGAAAAGACTATTTTTTTATGGTACTAGGGATTGAACCCAGGGGCATTCTACCTCTGAGCTACATCCCCAGCCCTATTTTTTATTCTTTATTTTGAAACAGGGGCTCACTAAGTTGCAGAGAGCCTCACTAAGTAGCTGAGGCTGGCCGCGAACCTGTGATCCTTCTGTCTCAGCCTCCCAAGTACTGCGATTACAAGTATGTGCCACCATGCCCAGAAGAAAGACATTTTACAAAAATCCAACCCCCTTTCCTGACGAAACCACCCTGCACAAGGATGAATGGAGGGGATGCCCCCACAATAAAGGGTCTATGGCACACATCGTGCTTAATGCTGGAAGACTGAGCTATTTACCCCCGAGGTCAGGACTGCTGCTATTTAATAACATGCACAGAATAGGCAAATCTTAGAAAGCAGATTAGTGGTTGCCAGGGGCTGGGGCTAAGGGTGGGGGTAGGAGCGACTGATAAAGGGTACAGGGTTTCTTTCTGGGGTGATGACATATTATGAAATTGGATAGTTGCGTTGGTCTCACAACTCTGCGGATATGCTCAAAACCAATATTGTACACTCTTAAAATGGATTTTATGGTACATGGATTATGCCTCAATGAAGCTGTTTTTTAAAAACCCAAACGTTCCTGTGAGAGCCACTTTTTCAGATTCTGCATGTCAGCGATCTCCCCCGGTGCTGGCCTTTCTGTGTGGGGCTTGTTTCCTTCTGCACAAAGTCCTCTGGTTCCACCCGGGTTGTGGAGTAGCAATGTGGCTCCCAGAGCTGGCGTGGAGGAGGGAAGGGAAGAGGTTGATCAAAGGCACAACGCTTCAGTTCTTCAGTTCCACAGAAGGACTAAGGTTTTACGATCTAGCACACTGCCTGGTGATCCCAGTTAATAACAGTGTATTGTATATTTTTAAATTGCTAAAACAAGGGATTTTTAATGTTCTCAATACACCAAAAAAAAAAAAAAAAGCTGGTGAGGTGATGGATCTATCAGTTAGCTCGAATACATGTTTCCCTAATGGAGACATAGATCAAAATTTCCCAGTGCATCTGTGGGTCAATTCAGGTTCAGAAACTGCAAAAGTGAAAGTACTTTATTTGGGGTCTCGGGAAATGCGGTTCATGAGACAGATTCAGATCACTTTGAATCAGGGTTCCAGTGGAGGGAGGGACCCCGGGAGCCTACACACGAGCTGTGCCGATTTATTGCAAAACTGTAAAGATCTCTTTGTAGGAAACTTCTATTGAATGTTGAGAAAAAACAGGGGCTACGTGACTGTCGCAGGTAAAGAAAAAATGTAAGTACTGAAGAGCAGTGTTCATAAAACCAGGGCCCCACAGCCTCTCCATTCCATCCCGAGCCTCTGGGCACAGCGAGACGAACTGTGGCCAGGTGCCCAGGGCCCACAGGTGAAGAGGCCACAGTTCCTGTTCCGGGGGCAGCTGTAGACCGGCCTGTGTCCTGTCACCTCAATGGCCCCAACTGCTTTGAGGAGCTCCTGGGCTATTCCTTTCATCCACTTCCCTTTTCTTTCACATTCCTCATAAACACACACAACTGTAATTTGCCAACTAAAAAGAAATAAAATGTAAAAATCCGCCAGTCACTTAGTCTAAGAGCGAGCAGCACATTGATAAGAAACTAGCCTCGTTAGATTGAAGAATTCAGGCTGCAGAGGTGGGCGCTCAGGATGGTGTTTTCTGGGGGGCAGGGCTGGGTGAGGGGCTGGGCGTCCTGCCCCGTGTTCTGATCTAGGTGTTGGCTACACGGATGTATGAGGCGTGTGAAATTCATCGAGCTGCCCACAGTACGTGCATGTCATATTCCAGTAAAAGGTTTAAGGAAGAAAAGGGAGTGAGCGAGTTTGGTCCTCATGTCCAGCGTCACTGGGGCGTGGAGTGGCAGCTGGTCCCAGCAGAGGAGTCTCTGTGTACCTGGGGAGTGTGGTAGGAGTAGTTTGGGGTGTCAACCATTGCATGTCCAGGTCCCAGCACTAAGGAGACTGTGTGTGGGGCAGAGTCTGCGGAAGGGAGGTGATGGTGGCCGGGTCTCCCATAAGGAGGAGCTCACACCTTACTTCTTCCAGGTCTGCTCAAGGCCACCTCCTCGGGAGGTCTTCCTGGGCTCCCCAGACAAGCCAGCCCTTTCCTCCTTGCTCAGGGACTCCTGAGCTGGCCATGCCTCCTGTGGTCGCCCTGTTCTGTCCTGCCCCTCCCAGTGCTGTGAGCCACTCTTGGGAGGTGCAGTGTCTTGGTTAAGGCTGCATTCTCAGTACTTAGCAGGTGCTCAGCAAATGTCTGCTGAGTGAATGAATGAATGAATGAATGAACACATGTACTCTGTGCTGGGTGATGAAGCCACAGCTCCCACTCTCAGACCTCCTCCAGCCCTGCTCCATGGTTCCCACCCCGTCTGGGGCTGTGGAGATGAACCTGACCTTCCCTACCCTTTGCGTTATGAATGGAGTCCATGCCTCTTGCCCAGGGGAGAGAGAGAACTCATATGGCCTTTGCCCTGCGGGGCATGCGCCACGTTGGTCCTGTAGCCTGTCCAGGGGGCGGCTGAATGACCGGCTCGCCTGGTCCTTGTCCAGCACAGGGTTTGCACACATCCTTGGAGGCAGGCAGGGCCTCTGTGCCCCAGCCTGGCATTCCCAGCTCTGCATCCCGTCTCCTCCCCGCCTTCCGCCTGGGCAGCTGATGCTGCAGAGGATTCAGTAGTAAAGGCTCCAGAAATGTGCCCAGGGGACTTCCCCGTGGTCACCATGGCACAGGGAGCTGCTGGACAGCTGGAGTGTGGGGCTGTCAGGAGCTGCGCTCTGCCACGTGCTGTAGTGTCCTCAGCTGCCCATTCCCTGTGCAAGCGCTGTCCAGAGCTCGAACTGCTTTCAAGCATCTCCATATCCTCCACACCAAAGCCCGAGCTCCGGAGCAGGGGCAGAGGGGGAGGCCCTGGCCGAGGTGACCCCCGCCCAGCGGACTTCGACACTTCCTTTTCGGCAGGTGCAGGGCTTTGTTTTAATTTCAAGGCTCAGCTTGGAAGCATCAACTGAATTTTTAGAGTATTTAAGCTTTTATTTCTGCTTGAAGACCTGAGGGATGGCGCATCTTCCACCAGAGGCCTCCCTGCTACCCCTGGTGCAGAGGCCTGGCCCCTTGTAGGAGAGCCTCTGCAGCCTGCCCTCTGCTCCCGCCCTTGCGCATGCCACCCTTGGCTGAGGCTTCTGCTATCTGGTGAGGCGGTGGATGCCCAGGCACGCAGAGCACGCAGAGCCACTGCCCAGGCATCTCCCCTGGCTCTTCTCTGGGTCTGGCCCCCATCTGTCTGTGCAGATCCGGGGGTGAGCTCTGCCCTGTCTAGGGCCTCTCCCTCCACTGGTAGACCCCAAATCCGCCTCATCTGCTGCCGACTCCCCAGAGCCCCACAGCCCCTCAATTCCTCCTGCTATCACTGCCACCTCACTGGCCAGCAAGGACTCCCTGGAAAGGAACAGGTCTGCTCTCCACTCCACCCCTGGGTTCCCACTGTGAGCTGAGCCCTGAGCTCCTGGGCTCGGGAAGGGGGCCTCCTACCCAGTTCCCAGGCATCCTCCCAGCCCCACACCCCAAAGGGAGGGGACGGGCGCTCTTAGGGGGCTCTGGGAGGCAGGGCCCCTGTGCTGGCTGGAAAAAGGGTATTCTGCTCTGTGAACAGTGGTCAGCAGAGGAACTTGACCTGCAGGAACCCTCGCTGCGGGGCCTCTGCCTCCTCCTCCCTGAGCTGCAGGCGGAGGGCTGCTCTTCAACTGCTTTTTATTCTCAGAGTCTTCTTAGCTTCTGGGCTGTTATTCAAGATGGTCTCATAACCATGTCGTCATATTAAACAATAACTTGCTTGGGTTTTGATTCCAATAGGGTAAACCACATGTAATTTCAGAACAAATTCAGTTTTATTACCATTTTTCCTATTCTTAAAAACACGATGGATTGTTTTCTTGTTGCTAGCATAACAAATTACCGTAAGCTCAGTGGCTCAAAATAGCACACATTTATTATTTCACAGTTCAAGAGGCTACAGGTCTGGTGCAGGGCATGCTCCTCTGGCGGCTCTGGGGGAGACTCCATCTTCCTGACTTTTCCACATTCTGGGGGTCCCTGCATCCCTGGGCTGGTGGCTCTTCTACCACCTTCAAAGCCGGTAGCCCAGTCTCTCTCTCTCTCTGTTTCTTTCTCTCTCTCTCTTTCTCTCTCCCTCTTGTTTCTACCATCCTGTATTAGTCAGCTTTCTGTGGCTATGACAAAATACCTGATATAATCAACTTAGAAGGAGGAAAGGTTTAATTTTGGCTCATGGTTTCCCAGGTTCCAGTCCATGGTCACTTGGCCCTGTGGCTTTGGTTCTGTGGTAGCAAGGTATGTCATGGTGGAAGCACAGGGTGGAGAAAGCTGCCTACCTCCTGGTGGCAGGGAATCAAAGAAAAAGAGGAGGGGTGGGGTTCCCAATATCCCCTTCAAGGCCACACCCCCGGTGACCTAACTTCCTTCCACTAGGCCTCTTTCGTTTTTTTTTTTTTTTGGCGGTGCCGCATTTTACCTCCGAGCTACACCCCCGGCCCTATTTTTTATCCTTTATTTTGAAACCGGGTCTCATGAAATTGCGGAGGGCCTCACTAAGTAGTTGAGGCTGGCCGCGAACCCGGATCCTCCGGTTTCCGCCTCCCAAGTACTGGGATTACAAGTGTGCGCCACCACGCCCAGCTGTAGGCCCCACTTTCTAAAGGACCTCCCAGCAGTGCCACAGGCTGGGGCCAAGCCTTCAACACATGGCCTCTGGGACTGTTTCCTTTTTCTGACTCTGGCTTTCTGGTCTCCCTCTTTAAAGGACATTCGTAAGGACTCTGGACCCACCCATGTAGCCTAGGTCCTCACCACATCTGCAAATTTCCCTTGCCACGCCAGGTGACAGTCACAGGCTCTGGGATTAGGACAGGGACATCTTTGGGCCAGCCTTCTGTGCCCCCACAGAGCATGCCTCTATTGCTTTCCTTTCGTGACTTTCAGATAGGTTTTAAATTTTTCTACCAATGAATCTCTCAATTATATAGGAACCATCCTATCAAAAGTGTCTATTTCTTGCTGCTATCATGAAAAGTATTGGGATTTTCCCCCAACTAATTATTGCTCCTCTATAGAGAAACGATTGATTTATTTACACGATCATGCCTCCAACAATTGTGCAGAGTTTTTAATGACTTGTCACAGGTTTTCTCTTATTTTCCCAGTGCAGTCACCACATCAACACATCACGACAGCCAGAGCTTCTCCCAGGTGTCATTTGCCCGGACGCACCATGAGGCTATTTTATGTGTCAATCCTCAGTGGTGACAGGGGCCTCTGGGGCCCTGTTTTGGATTTTAATTGTTGTACTTTACAATTTCCTTTAAGAGCTTGCTCCCTGGGGCTGGAGTCTAAGTGGCGAAGGTGGGTGGGCTGTGGGACACCGGGCCTGGGTCAGCAGGGGCCTGTGCTGCTCCGTTTCCACGAAGGCTGGCGTCTCTCATGGTGGAGTGGCAGCCACTCGCCCTGCTGGGCTCCGAGCTCTTTCCCCACGGGTCTGCCCCCTGTCCCAGACCTGGTGGCCAGCAGAGGCTGCCTGTGCCCAGGGAGGCAGAGGCTGTCCCTGCTCTCAGATGCCTCCATCGGGCAGCATCGAGCTGGTGCGGTTGTCACACAGTATCTCTAGGCGACAGGACATAAAATATTTATATCTGTATCAGGAAAGAGAAATTAAACCAAAGATAAAAACAGCCTGGAGCCTGGTGCCGGCTCTTCTCTTTGCGAGGACTCCCTTTCTGGGGAAGCCAGCCATGTGGGAGCAGGGGTTTCCACCACGGGCTGGGCCCAGAGCTGACCCTTTGCCACGTGTGTCCACCTGCTGCTTAATTCCCAATGGTGGACAATCTGGGGTATCAGACAGGTAGAGGGAGATGGCGGGTTTGGTGGGCGCCCCTCCGGCACCTGCAGAGGCACCTCTTGTCTCCTGTGAGCAGCCCGGGCCCCTTTTCCCCATCAGAGAGCCCAGAGACAGGGTAATGCCACTAAGCACATTTTCCTGAAGAGGCATCGGGGAGGAGAGAGTTTGCATCACACTCTGCCGGTGCCTTGTTCATCAGCGTCTGCTTATCCCCCGACCCCTGACCCTCTGCCAGGGCACCGTCCCAGGGGGCCCCTCCCACAGCACCAGGCCTCTCTAGGGGCAAAGCTGTTCTCTGACCGCCGGGCTGGGACGTCCTAATGCACACGAGGCTGCTGTCCACACAGCTGCCCACTCCTCTGCAAGAGCAGGGAGGCTTCATCTCAAACCCCATGACTGCCCGTGGCCCCAAGCCCAGCAGGACAGCCTGCTGGGTCCCCAGGGCCCTACCATCTTGTCTCCTGGCCAGGGGGACAGGGGCCAGTGCCTTGCCCCAGCAGAGCAGGAGGAGTCCCTGCACATCACAGATGTCCACACTTCAGCGCCGATCAAGTCTCTGTTCCCGCTGCCAAGTGCACTGCTTTAGAGGGAGTGACAGGCATTCCTTCTTTCAGAGGTGGCCAGGCTGTGGTGTGTGACGCCATCGCCCTCCTGCCCCCCTCCAGCCTCCACCCCTGCCTGGCTGGGGTCCTTGGGCAGGTCACATGGTCTCCCGGTGCCTCTACTTCCTGAAGACGGAGGTGTACAGGTGTCTGTGTGTGTGCATGTGAGGGCATATGTGCATGTGTGCTTGTGTGTACCATGAGTGTGCATGCACTATACCCATACCACACACACAGACGCACCATACATGCATGTGTATGGAGGTACAACATACATGCACACACATGGTGCCCACAATAATGCATACAGAGACAAGCCCACAACATATATGCACCCACTACACACCCACTACACACACACACACACACACACACACACACACACACACACACGGTCATCTAGGAGCTACCTTCCAGGTGAGCTTGGCACCTGCAGAGCGTGGCTCTCCTCTCATGACCATGAGGCTGTGCCCACAGCTTTGCATGCCTTGCGGACCCTGGTGGGGACCGCGTGCTGCCAAAGGCTCCTGGGAGGCAGGGAGGTTACGATGGGAGGAATTGATGGACTGGAGTCACCCACCGGGTGGCCATTTAGCGTCAGCAGAACCTCATCCTTTGCTACATTAAATTTATATTTTTAATTTGAATTTCGTTGCTGTGGTAGTTTTGTGTTTTATTTATTAATGCATTTTATTTCTAAAGTCAAATCTAAGCAAAATAAGAGGACTTTTGTCTAGTTGAATATTTGAACAAATTAGAACAGGATTATAATAACACTATTTTCAGCCAGTTCTGGGGGTTGAGAAGCTGTGTATCTGGCTTCTCTATTAACTGCATTCTAAAGTGCCCTTCCGAGGACAGGGCCTGAGGCTGTCAGCCCCAGCACACTGCCTGTTTTTGTAAATAAAGTTTTATTGGCACACGGCCAGGCCCATTCTTTGCCCTGTGGCTGCCCTGGCTCCTGCTGCAGAGACCCCATGCCCTGGGACACCGGAAACAGCACCATCCCTTACAAAGTCTGTGGACACCTGCCTTCCACAGCTGGTTTTCTAAAGCTGCCTGGACCTCAGGATCCACCCCTGAAATTCAAAACCAGTACAAGTCCAAGATCTGGGTCGTGCCCTTGACCTCTGACCAGAGTTGGCAGGTGGATGCCAAGTTCCTGACACGGTCTTCTACAGGCTCCCAATGATCAATGCCACTGCCACCCTGGATCCTCCAGGGACCTGGTGCTGACACCCTCAGCCAACTGGAGCCCTGGGGGAGAGCACCAGCCATGCGCAGGCCACAGGGCGGTGGAAGCCACACCTGCCCTGTGATGGCGCCAGGAATGGGTCCTGACTCTCATGGTCCCTCTGCCTTGGGCCCCTTGCAGAGGCCGGTTTCCCTCCTGTGGTCTGTTCAAGGTACAGAGACATTGTTTCATTCTCTCTACACATTTATACAGCCAGTCAGCCCCCAGATCACAGGGAAATGCTTTTACTATGTCTTCTCCAGTTTACATGGGAATTAAAGTAGACATTGTTGAGATAGCTGGGGATGAGTTTCAATAATTTATTTGCATTTTCTTACATGGAAAAAAGATGGATCCAAGACTACAAAAGATGTTTATTTGATAGAATGAGGAGGATTTTCTTGGGACAGCAGATGCATCTGCTCGCTGCCTGGCTGGAGTCTGGCAGGTGCCGAGGCCCTGGCCCGGCTCGCTGCGACTTCTCCAACACTCTCACATCTGCACCCAGACTGGCCTGGGATGCTGCCGAGGCAGCTCTCCAGGGCCATCCCAGGCCACTCCTGAGAACACCAATGACCTTGAGAGATGGAGAAGGTGACTGGAATGAAGGGAGTCACAAGGAGGAGGACAGGGCCGGGTGAGAGGAGGAGAGCTGGGAGTAGTCTGGGAGGCTCTGCCTGGCGCCCGAGAGCGGCTGCCCGGCCCTTCCTGCCGCCATGCCGGAACAATGACAACCTGCTTGCTTCCAGTGCAGAGTTATTTATTTCAGCCGTGGGAAGAGAGGGCAGAAGGAGAGTGAGAAGCACGACAGGGTGTTGGCGCGGCCATTAGTCACTTGATAAAGAGAGGCTTCCATGGAGAAGCTGCTGGAAGCAGGCAGGGCCCAGAGATCAGCTGGAAGGCACATGGTTGAGCCCAACCCTTCCAGGGACCAGGAATTGGTCCCTGGGATGGGGTCTTGGGCTCCTACGAGGTCTCTGTGGGACCATAGTTGGAACCCATGAAGGGTGTCCATTGATGCCGGGCCCCGCAGGTGACAGAAAGGACATGTTGCCACACAGCTCCAGATCCATGACCACAGTCTCACCTCCACACCCATGACTATACGCTAAGCTCCTGACCCGTGACCATACTCTCAGCTCCAGACCAATGAGTAACTCTCAGCTCCAGACCCATGACTACACTCTAAGCTCCAGACCCATGACTACATTCTCAGCTCCAGACCGATGACTAACCCTCAGCTCCAGACCCGGGGCCACACTCTTAGCTCCAGACACGTGACTACACTCAGCTCCAGAACGGTGACCACTCTCTCAGCTCCAGACCTGTGACCACACTCTCAGCTCCAGATCCATGACTACACTCTCAGCTCCAGACCCGTGACCACACTTTCAGCTCCAGAACAGTGACCACTCTCTCAGCTCCAGACCTGTGACCACACTCTCAGCTCCAGATCCATGACTACACTCTCAGCTCCAGACC
>PVJS01012003.1:0-44643 GCA_004027185.1 Glis glis | reverse complement strand
GTCTGGGAACATTCTGTTTGCCCAGACAAATGTTAACATTGTATGGTGAAAGGACCTTGTATCTTTTTCTGATGCTCTAGGAAGGTATATAAGGACTGGGCTAAATAAAGTCGGGCGGCAGTATTAACTGTGAGCCTTCAACCTCAAACTTGTGTCCCTGTGTGATCAATCCCGACACCCTCCGCAGAGACTCGGTCCAGGCTGCGCGGGCGCAACACTTCCCTTTATTATAAAAATACTTAATTGTCAGAAACTTTACAGAGAAGATTTCATTATGATCTCCATTTTACCCAGTGGGAAGTTTCAACTTATGCTAAACAACTTACTAAAGTCATATGGCCAGGAGGTTGGAAGTTCTGTTGTGGCTCAGTCCAAAACTTGTTCCCTTAGCCACTAAATTCTACTAAGTCACTAATCTTCCCTTTTTCTTTTTCATAGAACTAGATATCAGTAAATAAACTGTTTCTTGATGTGGAAATTCAGGAAATGATAAATTCTCATATAGTGGTGAAAAGTAGTTTCACCACTTTCCTAAGTTTTACTTTTAACATACCTTGGCTCTTTTTCATATGAAAAAGGAAAAAAATATACACAGGAGTGCATATAATCTAGTTCATTTCTGGGTGGCTGATGTTATTAAATATTATTGATTTTTTATAAGTGGATACAAAAGTAATATCTTTTGCATATAAAACATTTTTGTATAATCTGTGAGATAGAAAAGACAGTAGTATCATATGAGATTTATTTTAAATATGACAAAATCGAGTCAGAGGGAAGTTAATTGACTTCTCTAATTCCAGCCTGCTGTTAATGCAAACCCAATGTTCTGCTAAAGAGGGATATTATAATTATTACAAATTACTTAACACTGAAGGATTTTGACAAGAGTTCTTTACTTTCCTTGTTTAACTAACAAGTATTTACTTCCTTAATTAAACCAGGTGCCTGGTATAGAGTAGGCACTCCAAAAATGTTTATTGTTTTAATAACAGGAGATAATGTATATTAAATGAATTTAAATAATAAATATTCCCATTTCAAAATATGTAAATGTGTTCTCTGTTTACTTTCCCTGTAATAATCCTGTTTTGTGTCAAAAGGGAGAATTGAACTGAAACAATTTTACTCTTCTATTCTCCTGTCATGGGGCAGAATAAGCTGTTAGCTCTTTTTACTCCTTTTTAAACCTTCCACTCTCAAAAGTATAAATATACTCTAACAGCCTACCCAAATGGCACAGAGTTTCTACCATATTGGATGAGCAGCAGGGGCTCAGTTGGAATGCTCCTAAGCCTCCCACCTCTTCATAAGTGTCGTCACTATGGCTGTGTACGGTTTTCTCATTGCATCCTGGCTTCTGAGCTTGAAATAAGGCTGTCAGCAATGGACCGTTAGTAGCAAACTCCCACTATGAAAAATAATTTTGTGGTCTCAGCTTGTTTGTGGTATAGTAACAGATTTTGCCAGTAATGTTATAGGATCCTAAATCTAATATGCATTAAGCTCCAGTTTCTGTGTTATGTCTTATTGAGCTTCTACTTTATTTCTGGTGGTGTTGGCCTTCACAACAAAGCCTTCATCTTGAGCACTCAGTTCTCTAAAAATGGACACATTAAGGAGCAATGTGCTCATCAGCAGCCTAGAAGTAAGAAAAAATTAATGTTGTTCTTTAATCATCTAACATAAGATGAACATTAGCCATTGGGGGAGGGGATCTGCTTAATTCTAATCCCATTTGTAGAGATATCAAAGGGAAAATTCTCCAAAATACTGATTTCATGAGCAGTTATTTCTATAGTAATAGGAATACCCATCCAAGATTGTTTTAAATAATTTACACAAGAAGTTTTGAAGATGGCATTTCAATTGTCATTAAACGTGTTCATCTAGCTTTCCTTTTTATTCAGATTGAGAGCAAGTCAAATATTAAATATTTTATATTTAACTCCATCAGAACCTAGATTAAAGATGAGTTCTTCATGAAAGTCTAGCTGATCCAAATTATCCCCATCAAAAACACACGCTACTGTCTATGTTTCCTAGACTGTGGTCATTACGGAAAGACTGTGCACACCGTGGATAGAACATGGGAGGTGCAAGCAGACCGCTTTGGTTCAAACTTTGCTCTGCCTCTTGCTGGTTATTTGAGATAATTCTCTGTCTCAGCTTCCTCATCTGTAAAATGGCAGTACTAATAATAGAACCTGCTTCATGAGATTTTTGTAAGGATTAAACCAATTAACATACTAAAAGTGCTTTCATTGGTGGCTGTCAGTAACACTCAATGTGAACTGTAGTTGTTACCATTTTTCTTATTTGCTGACTTTTTAGATGGTCTGCAAGCTCCATGAAGGCTGAGTCTAGGACATGGAAGATTATCAATCACTATTTATTAAATGAATAAATGAATGAATGAATGAATTTTCCATCCTTGTGTGTAACAAGAATGGAACCAGTAACAGATTTTAATCACTAATGGTGTTTGATAAGCACTATGATTTTTCTCTGTCAATTTTCTTACTCATATATGCTGTTTTTTTTTCTTTTTTGGCCTTTTTCCATAAGGTCTTTTTTCAAAGACCTTTTTGCACAATATATCCTCCCCCGAAAAGGACAAGAATCTGCTTAGAAACAATTTCATTCAGTAAACAAATGTCTGGACCTGGTATGTGTATAAACCAGCACTGGAGGGCATTTAAAGAAATGCCTCAGGTTCTCAGTTTGCCCAAATATCTAAAGTATTTGTGGTCACAAACAGTGAATTAGAAATATTGTGCTTTGCTGCCTCTTTTCAGTATTCTAAATACAGCTTGGATGTCTCTGGATCTATACTTCAATGCCACAGGGAAAATCGATAGTAATAACACAAGATGCTGAGAGTAGGGGTTGGATTTCTCCATTTTCTAAACTAATCTTCTAAGTCTGAGACTTTACTGTGAACTAGGAAAATGTTGAACTATACAGGATTCGGATTAATACTGGCAAGGAATATAGAAAAATAATATACAAAATATAGCTGCAATATTTTATTTTAGTCATTTAATGGAATATTTAATTTAGTGAGTATATGTGAATTTGGCCTCCTAACATTATCTTTAATTTTCTAGCCAGAGTAAAGTGTTGATTTGGCAATTTTATGCTTGGAGCATTAATAATATCTAAAATGGAAAATTAGGGTAATAAAGAGTCCAGGTTTGTTCCCTTCACATGCCAAATAAACATCACATTATAATTGTCAATTATAAATTTAATTTGATTCTCACTAGAATGCCATATGCTTTGTATGAATCTCATCAAATTTCTGTCTGAGTTTTATTCAATTTTGTAACTAATGCTTTTTTTGAGAAGTTTATCCTTCAGAGTAATGTTGTTAATACAATTAATTATCTGCAAGCTTAGTCAAAACAGGCATTTTTCATGGGTGCAAATTTAAAAAGATTCACTAGTATCAGAGTTTTTATATGCAACTTGAGCATTGCACATTGGCATTTCAGGGTGAGATTATGGACATAATATTTGATTAATTTCTGTTATAACAAGATTTACCATATTATGAATCAGAAAGTAAAATTACTTTAGTTTCATCAGGATTCTGTGCATTTAATCAAGACTGATGCATATAGTCAAGCGTAGAACAAGTCCTTGAATTTCAAGGAATATTGGTTCAGTTAGAATCAGCTAGCTGAAGTAAAAAACAATACCAAACTCTCAGTGGCTTAAAACCATACTCACACTGCACCAAGGGCAGTTCAGCCCGAGGCCTCTGTGCATCATGGTCTCTAAGGGACCCAGACTGTCAGACTCCAGCTTGACTCCTATTTCCACACTTCCCGCAGCAGGAGAAAGCAAGTGTGGGGAACCACTCACTGACTCTTAAAACTTCCTGGCAGAGCAAGGTCAATGGCCAAGGCCGGCCCAAAGAAAATAAAGAAGTGTAGTTCAACCTTATGGCATATCCAAAAGGGGCCAGCAAAACATTCTCAACGGTCCTAAAAGCACAAAGTAGCCCAGAACTGTTCCTTTCACTGTGGTCATTAAGTGCTGCTGTTTCCTTCCTTTGAATCCTTTTACTCATAAACTCTATTATTACTTATATAATCAAGATATTTCTGTGATAGGCCCCATTCTTCTACTTTATTGTTTATTAAGTTAATCTGAGAATTCCTGAGAATCCAGTTATTTTCAGACATATGAAGTAGCTGAGTTCCTCTAATTTCCCTCTTTCATGTGTTTCTGACCTTATATCAACAAGATCACATGAATTACCATACTGAGTCAGACCCATGGGCATTCCAGCCAAAAATTTATCCTTGGCAAAAAAATTTGTCACTTCTATTATTTCTCCATTGTTCTTAGAGAAAAGTGATAGAACTATTATAAGAATTGCTATTTTAAAAATAGATTACTCTATTTTGTGCACATAAAGATGAATATGTACTCTCCAAAAAATCAAATATTTCTTTCTTAAATTTCGACAAATATCAATGAAAAATACAATGTGTTAAAAATCAGTATTAAAGAAGCATTTCTTAAGCATTTTTGAAAGTTATAATGGAAAAAAGTAGGCAATTTTGAATAAAAGTAAAACAATGAAACTCCAAAAGTTCCCTTTACGGGTTTTGTAATTCCATATCAGAAATAATAGACTTATTTTTAGAACCACAGCATATTAAAGCAGTTTTCAAAGACCACACAACTCAACCTAATCATTTTACAAATGAGGAAACTAAGACCTGAGAATTATACTGGGAAGCAGGGAAGACCACATCTCTGACTTCAAAACATTAAATCATGTGGGGTACGATATCAAACTATAACTGACTATTTACTTACTGTAATATTTATGATGTGCCTAAGAGCATAATACTCCAAAGCAATAGATACTACTATATTGTTTTGTATTAGAGGTACTCCTCTATTCCAACTTTTCTCCCAACATTTAATTCCCACGTATTATTGATACAGATATTTAATTCTTGATCAAATACTTCTAGATCTATACAGCTTTTTAAAGCAGTTAGGAAGCTTTCTTGGTTATATTTTTGAATATGCATAGAGAACTTAGATATCAGAGACTATGGTGTGTCATAGTTTCTTTCTTTCCAATTTTTTAAAAGAGATAATGGATTAATCAAAATTGAAATATCATTATTTTGTGTTAATTTTTAAATTTAATGGCACAGAATGTTGCATAGAATATCTTTCCCACTGACATATAGACTTGGATGCAATATATTCCTTGAAACACCAAATTTGTCACAGTTAACTGACATCACCAGATTTTTTAAAATTGAGCACTGTAACGTTTGTATCAATGGGATAAACTTTAAGACTTAGTCTTACTACTTAAGTGAAAAATTGGTAGATATCATTGGGCAAAGAGATCAGCTGATAATTGGGTTTGGAATAATATGCCTTTTACATCTTTTTATCTCTTATCAATTGTCGAAGAACATAGTATATGCCAAATAAACGATGCAACTATTAGGCAATCAGTTTTATAAAACAGAGATCCAATACACCTATGAAATATGAGACAAGAAGAAATAAATTCTATAAATGTTTGTAAGGTAATACCAATATAAAAATCCTATTTTTTTAAAAGAATGATAGTATTGTTATATTTCACTGCAGCAAAGGTTGTCTTCTTTTTTCTCTTTGTATCTTTTTGTTTTGTTTTTTGCGTGTGTGTGGGGGGTACTAGGAATTGAACATTTGACAGGGACATTCTACCTTTGAGCTACACCCCCAGTTCCCCTTTTTTTTTTGAAACGGGGTCTCACTAGGTGCTGAAAGTCTTGTTAAATTGCTGAAGCTGATGTCAAACCTGCAATCCTCCTGTCTCAGGCTCCAAAATACTGAATTATAGGTGTGTGCACCACCATGCCTAGCTGCAGCAAAGCCTTTCATAACAATAACAACAAAAAAATAGACCATCTCTGGTAGCATTTATAATTGTGTATAGCGTTGATTTTGACTATATAAAATTAATTTGTATAATTGCTTTCAAAGCAAACCAATAAAGTTATGGATATAATCCAGAATGAGAAAGAACAGTAAATATCCCATTATTGTTTTGAGTAGGAAAAATACCTGGCTTTTAGTAAAATTTTGCAAATGACTCACACTGCTATTAAGTATTTCCTTTTCATAGAGTCAATTATCAGTATTTTTAAAGAACACATTGTTTTCAGAAAAAAATAGAAGGCAAGAGAAAAGCATAAGGAAAGGCTTAATAAGTCATATGAAATTTCTTATGTCTTAGGGATTGCTAATTTATGAATTTCATCTATGTATGTATAGCATGGACTTATGTAAATTTATGAATCAATACATATATATATATATTTTTTTTTTTGCAGTACTGGGGATTGAACCCAGGGACATTCTACCTCTGAGCTATACCCCAGCCCTATTTTTTTATTCTTTATTTTGAAACAGGGTCTCACTAAGTTGCGGAAGGCCTTATTAAGTAGCTGAGGCTGGCCACGAACCCGGATCCTCTGGTCTCAGTCTCCCAAGTACTGGGATTACAAGCATGTGCCACCACACCAGGCTCAATACATATATTTTGATAGGCACTGCCAAGTTGCCCTCCATAGGCGGTGAACCAGTTACACCTTATAAATCAATGAAGAAGAGTGCCTGGTTTTCTTGCTATGAAACTTTAGGATTTTGCCATTTTTGTAGGGGAAAGAGTGGTTTCTCACTTCTCTTATTAAGATGTTAAACATCTTTCCATATTTTTAAACTATGTGACATTTTCTGTAAACACTCTGCTAATAAATGAGTTCTTCATCAGTATTTTGTAACACATTATCGTTTATATATAATTGTTTATTTATGTGTATTGACAGTAGTATTTTTATTATACTAGTATTATGTTATTATATTATATATTATATTGATATATTATTAATTATATTATTAATATATTATATATTATTATATTATATTATTATACTAGTATTATTACACTAGTATTTATTATTATAGTGTACTTGATTTTTATGAGTTCTCCAACCATACAATATGTCATCTATAAATCATGATAAGTTTTCCTCTTTCCAATCTTGGCATATCCAATTTTCTTCTCTTCTTAGTTAAAACTATTAGCCCAATGTAGTGTTATTTAAAAGTTGATAGTTGTCATCTTTGCCTTGTTCCCAACATAAATGAAAATGCCTCAATTATTTTCTCATTGAGACTATTATTGTTATTGGGACTGAAATAGATGTATTAGTTATATAATTTTTCATTGATTCCTTTTGGAGAGGGCATTTTATCAAGAATGCATGTTAAATTTTGTTAAATACCTTTTTAATAGTAATGGAGGGAGGAATATTATTTTATTTTTAGGCTAGTATAAGAAAATAAATGAATAGATTTAATAACATTGAACTACTTTGTCATTCCTGGAATAAATCCTACTTGGTCTTGATATATTTTTCTTGTAATGTGCTGATGATTTCTGATTAATAATTTGTATTATTTTACCATTGAAATGAATGAGTAAAAACATCCTGTAGTATATATTTTTATAAAATCATTGTTAGTTTTTGGTATCCGTGGCTTGACTAGAGTTTGGAAAAACTTCCATTTTTCATATGCTCTGGCACAGTTTAGTAACACTGGAAGTATATCTATAAATATTTATCCTGATCTGTGGCAGAAGGTTTCTCAAGAGAGTTCCTTCATCTGTTAAAATGTTCTGCTTTCTTTATTATTTTTTCTTCTGCTATCTTTTTTTTCTGCTATCTTTTCTTAGCTATTATACTAGTTCTTTCAGTGCTTGACATTCAATGAGTCAGATTTTCCTATAAAACATGCATCCATTTGCAAAGTGGCCAAGATGTTTTACAGGCTGGCCAAGTTACCACAAAAGAAGATAGCTTCCTGAAAGCAAGGCTTCTCTGTACATTTCTTGGTTTATTCTGTGCCTCCACCCCTGCTTTTCTGAGCTAAATTGCATGGCAGGGTGCGGGTAGGGGTTATGTTTCTGGTATCTCTTAGGTGCTCCATGTACCTCCTATTATAGGCAAGGCGTTAGGCCTTCTGGATGGTCCCTGCACCTTGAAGAAGGTTACTTGTGCTTTTTCTTCTTGGGACCTGCCACAACTGAACTATTTCCAGGAGTGTCTCTTCTGTGCTTCCCTCTCTTTCTTTCTGGATGGCTTCAGAGCAGTACCTTTTGACCACCTTTTATAGTTTTGTGTGTCTTTCTTCTATTTTCATTAACAATAGGATTTACAAGTTTGTTTTCTTTTATTGATTCTTTTGGATGATTTCCAAAAGAGACAGGGAAAATGATGAGTTACATAGTCATGAAACAAAAGACCTAAGGTATTTTGGAAAGATAACACGTTTGACAGTCCCTGTGAATTGGCATTAATGGTTTGTAACTCTGATATCCCTCCATCTTGTAGAAATAAAAAGTATTAGACCCATTTGTTACCTGAATTGCTTCCACTCTAAAGTCTAGTACAGAACTGCTTTTCCATTTATAGTGCTATTTATAACAACTATGGAATACTTTAGCCAAATAAGTACACATTTACTTAGTAATAAACATGTAATTATTTAAATACTGGTTTCTTTTTAACACAAATTGTGAATGATCAATAACTTTATAAAGCAATTTTGTTCATATATTTTATATTCATAAAATATAGAGCTTCTATTGCACATTTGTATTACCATATATTTTACTACATCTGGTTTATTTCTAATATTTCAAAAACACATCCTTACTCTGTAAAGAGAGTTTTATTATATTTTATTCAATTGACAAATATAGTCAATGAATATAATCATGAAGTATGATTTAAAAATACTTCCCAACAAAAGCAAAAAATTAAACCAATTTTATATATTCAATAATCTTATTCTAAGGTTATTGTATGTGTATGCATGGAATTTCACCATGGTTTAAAGGCTTTCCCTAAAATTTAATCACCTTAATGAGAATTTGTCATTGAATAATTTTATGATTATAATTTTTAAAGATTTTATTTCACTTATTTTCCTCCAAGTCGCACTGATAGTCTGAAGATAAATTATTTTTTTCATTTTCAAAATAAATATGTATTTACCAACTATTCTCAAATATGGTATTGACATTCAGCAATGTTACAGTATTAGAGAAAAACTAGATTAAATTTAGGGAGGGAAATCTTTTAGAAGTTATTGGCAATTTAGTGCAGTGTTTAAAAGATTAGACTCTGAAGACATTACATGAATTTTAATCTCATCTCTAACACTTAGCAGCTATTATGGTTTTAAGCAAATTATTAAATCTCTATGCCCTAATTTCCTATTCCATAACATATTACCTTCCACAAATTGTTCAAAACAAAATGTTGGGAGAGTACGGTGAGTTAATATGCATGAAGTGCTCACAACAATGCCTAGCACAGAGTAGTAGTTCTAGTAGCAGTGGCTATTACAATTTCAGGGCACTCCTTTCTGATAGATAATGGAAGGCCTCTTGTCAGTGCAGGACTAAATGATAAATAACTGTTCTACTTGGAGTGTAGAGTCTTCACAGATCTTTAAAAGCTAACCATGAGGGTAAAGGAAAGAAGTGGACCTGATTAAAGACTTCCCACCACAAATGTGGTTTTGGAAGAAGAGGGGCAAAAGTCTCCACATATTTAAAACAGAAGGAAATTATTTAGCTCAAAGTATTCAAAGTGTCCCCAAATTAGCTCATTCACTTTCATTATGACTTTAATCCATTTGCCAAAAAATAATCCAAATATATTAATGTAGCAAAAGCATAACACAGAAGAAGAGTTCTCAGAGGATAATAGAAAAGCCTGATGTGCTTAGAAATAAAGTCTCATAGCCATTCATGGTATGTTTCCATTGCATTCACTCACAACTGTGTTTAACTAGCTAACTAGTGATAGAAAGTGAATGTATATCTACTTCAAGACATCCTGATGCTTAAGAATGAAACATGTAGCCTAGGTGGGGAGAGAATTGCATTTACATTGTAAGAAACTAAATTTTTATTAATCATAATTTTACCAAAATACTTTGTCTGGCTTAATTGTCACAATTCCAAAAGTACATAAAATACCCAAGAAAGATTGAAAAAGAGGAATGAAAAATTAATATTTAGAAAAGAGATCCTAGGAAGACAGTTAAGGATTATGGTAGTTAACCTAAAAAGTAGAAGCCAAGATTGGTATCATCCTCCCCTTAAGACTCTGGTGGGATTGTATGAAAAAGTCCCTAAGCAGTCTCTGTGTATAAAAGATAGCTGGACCCAGCTTCAGAGAAAGCTCTTGGCTTTGATAAATGTTCTCTCTCCAGAAACAAGGACAGTGTTTAGTTTACCAATGACTTCTGAGCATGCAATCTGAGGGTCAAGTTCCAAGTGCTTTTAAAGTACAAATACTAAGAGATGTTATTATTGCTTCCATTGACAGTTTTATAAAATAACAATAACTCTTAAGAAACTAACTTAAAGACAGAATTCAATTCGATCTAAGAACAAACTTACTGAATATCATGATGATAAACATGAAAATGAGATTCTGTGGTAAGAAATAAATGCTATCTGTAGCCTCAGAGAACTTTGAAAACCATCATTAGATTATTTTAAACAGGTTTTTGTATAAGAAAAGAGAAGTGGAACAAGATCCTTTGAGTTTCTTAGCAGTTCTGAGATCATGCTATCATAATTGTGATCTAACCAAATACCTGGGCACCCGGTGGCCCAATCAAATTAACCATCACATAAGCCAATGTTTTCTTAGTTTTCAAAATGTATTGCAACTTAGTATTTATTAAATTTCCATAGAAATAATTCATAATACTGGAGAAAGGATAGGATGTTAAATATCATGTTGTTATCTGGGAATGAGTGCTACATGCTCACAGTACTGTTTTAGCACTTCAGTATCATTTGTTTTATACCTCAGAAACAGTATTTAAACTGTTGCATGTAATAATATTCTTATATTAAATAATGTTCCCATTAATATCTACTATCAATGCAAAATATTTTCCAATATGAAAACAAAATGCAACATTTTTAAAGTAAAAAACTATATTCAACATAGAAGATTTCATGATCCTTAGATTAATTATAAATAACATATGCCTTTAGCAAAATGAGTCTTTGTATATTTTATGTATTTATTGAAGATTTATATCCTGTCAGATTTCAAAGGATTTGAGTTTTCGTAGCAAGAGTCAAGAGAGTCAGGTGTGGTGGCGCACCTGTAATCCCAGTACTTGGGAGGCTGAAACAGAAGGATCGCAGGTTCAAGGCCAGGCTCAGCAACTTAGCAAGACTCTCAGCAATCTAGTGAGACCCTGTTTCAAAAAAAAAAATTTAAAAAGGGTGGGGCCGGGATGTAGGTCGGTTGGAGGTAAAATGACCCTGGGTTCAATCCACAGTACCACACACACAAAAAAAAGTGTCTAGATAACATTTAAGCATAAATATTAACTCGCTTATTTCTTCATTCACTCATTCATTCAGCAAATATTTCTTTAATGTCCATGAATAACTGTGATAGGAGCATTGAGATATGAAGATAAATAAGGCATGGTTCTTCTCTTAGAAAAGCTCAAAGCTATCTTACAGACCCATACACAAATATTAGAAGTACTCTGATAAATATATGTGTAAAGACTAATGGATGTGAGAAAGTCTCGAATAAATGTATGTATAAAGCACTGTGGAACCCCTGAGATACATGTTTCAAGCACTCTGGATGCATGTACTGTTATAATGAAATTTAAGTTTTAGACAACAGAAATGGACAGTTTTAATACAAGTAATAGAGCTTTCTAATTATGTTCCTACTAACTCTCTAAATATACCAAATGGCCCAGGCAAACCAAGCTGTTCACTGTTCCCTGACCCTCCTCCCCACTTCCCCTGTCTTCATGGAATATCATAAATGAAAAAATCACTGGCATCTGGAGTCAGACAAAGCAGGACTCAGATTACATGGACCTCAGAGAGCCACAGTTTCCATATTTAAAACTGTGGTGTTAGACCTATGCCCTCCTCTAGTAGCTTCACAATCTCTGGTCTAACTTGAAGGTCTTTGATCCATCTTGAGTTGACTCCTAGGCAGGGTGAGAGGTAAGGATTTAGTTCCATTTTTCTACAAATATATAACCAGTTTTCCCAAAACCATTTGTTGAAAAGGCTGTCTTTTCTCCACCATATATGTCTGGCTCCTTTGTCAAAAATCAATTGATTAAAAGTGTGTGGATTTGTTTCTGTATCTTCTGTTCTGTTCCATTGGTCTATGCATAGGTAGAAACTTTCTCAACAAGACCCCCAAAGCTCAGGAAATTCAAACAAGAATTAATAAATGGGATGGCATTAAACTAAAAAGTTTCTGCACATCAAAGGAAACCATCAAGAGTCTAAAGAGAAAGCCTAAGGAATGGGAGTTCTTTGCCAG
The DNA here is from genome assembly GCA_004027185.1 of Glis glis. Lineage (NCBI taxonomy): Eukaryota > Metazoa > Chordata > Mammalia > Rodentia > Gliridae > Glis > Glis glis. The sequence goes on along the minus strand of PVJS01012003.1, from coordinate 32,203 downwards.
CTATCCCTCTGATAGAGGACTAATATCTAGAATATACAAAGAACTTAAAAGACTTTACACTAAAAAACAAATAACCCAATCAAGAAATGGGCAATTGAATTGAATAGACACTTCGCAAAAGAAGAGATATAAATGGCCAATAGATACATAAAAAAATGTTCTACATCATTAGCAATCAGGGAGATGCAAATCAAGACTACACTGAGATTCCATCTAACCCCAATCAGAATGGCAATCATCAAGAAGTCAAATAATAATAAATGTTGGTGAGGATGTGGGGAAATAGGAACTCTTTTACACTGTTGGTAGGATTGCAGATTAGTTCAACCATTATAGAGATCAGTGTGAAGATTCCTCAGAAAACTGGGAATGGATCCACCATATGATCCAACTATACCACTCCTGGGTATCTTTCCAAAAGGGCCAAAATCAGAGAACTACAGTAATATATGCATACCCATGTTCATAGCAGCACAATTCACAATAGCCAAATTATGGAACCAACCTCGGTGTCCATCAACAGACGAATGGATTACAAAATTATGGGAAATACACACAATGGAATTCTACTCAGTAATAAAGAATAAAATTATGTCATTTGCAAGAAAATGGAAGGACCTGGGGAACATTATGTTAAGTGAGATTAGCCAGTCACAGAAAGTGGCGGGTCATATGTTTTCTCTAATATGCACAAGCTAGGGAGTAATTGGAATACTGGAGGGACTCCAGATAATGGAGGAGAAACCTCAGTGGAGCCAGGGAGGTGATCTAAGGGAAGGGGCGGGGGAAGACTGAGGTTCATTAATGGAAATACTACTATCGACCATGTGTACATATGTGAATATACCAACGTCAATCTCAATACTCTGTATTGGGAAGGGGGGAAATGGGGAGGTGGGAAGGGGGGCCACTAAGTGCTGTGTGCATGTGTCACTGTCAACATTATTTACATGATGATGTGAGACTATAATGTACCAATAAAAGCATATTAAAATGTAGATAAAGAATTCACCTCTCTGATTTTTTGATGAAAGGAATAATAAGAGTAAATGGTTTTTGCACATTTAATAAAAGTTAGCATTATTATTAAGATGTCATTCTATATTTTTTGAGCTGGAATACCCTATAACCAACATTACTTGATAAAATTCTTTCTGACATTGAAGTTCTATATTTCATGCCAAATTTACTTCTCATTTGCTCATTCTTCTAACATGATGACTCCACTGCTACATAGTAAGGTTCTTAATTATGTACACTGTAAGATCCCTACTAAGTGTATTTTAAGTTGAATTAAGCTCACCTAGACTAGAAAGAACAAGAGAGAGAGAGAGAGAGAGAGAGAGAGAGAGAAGAGAGAGAGAGAGAGAAAAGAAAGGAGATGCCAAGAAAACATTACGTGATCTCCTGAGGGTCACATGCACTCGGCTTTCTTATGCTTTGTCCACTGATATTGTCTCTTAGGAAACATGGCTGTTTATCTTCAAAGAGAAAATTTATCCTCAATCCTTTACTTATTATGCAACCTTTGTGAGTAATCAGTCAAATGGATGATAAGTCCAACTAATTACAGCAAACACTGGTGAAATTTACTAATACTAAGATAGGTGTGTGTGTGTGTGTGTGTGTGTGTGTGTGTGTGTGTGTACTCATATAATCCTCATAAGGTCTCACAAATTAGGTGGGCATTAATATTATACGTGCATTTATTTATTTATTTATTTATTTATTTATTTATTTATTGTGGTACTGGGGATTGAGTCCAGGAGCATTCTACCTCCGAGCTACACCCTCAGCCCTTTTGATTATTTGTTTTGAAACAGGATCTCCCAAGGTTGCTGCCTGGAACCTGCAATCCTCCTGTCTCAGCCTCCCAAGTACTGGGATCACAGGTGTGTACCACCACACCCACTTTATGCATTTATGAGTGAGGAGGCTCAGTCACAGAGGGGTTTGGTCATTTCCCCAAGGTCCTGTTGCAGAGCCAGGATTTACTCCTGCCTCCACAGTTTTAACCACTCAGTGCACTGTCTCCTTTTACATATTATCTTACATGCTAATTTAGAATGAACAAATACTAAAGTATTTCATACCAATAGCTCACCTTGTTGAGAATTGTTCTCCTTTACAACCATGGGGCGGGGCGGGGGGCCTGTCCTGTACAATCAGTCTATGTAACTTTTCTAAGTAGCTCTCAGAATTTCCTGGGTGTAGTCCCAGAGTAACCATGAAGCTCAGGATGATTCAGAGTAAGCAAGAAATAAACCCTTCCTGAATTAACCTCCCAAGATGTTTGTGACTGCCACCCAAACCTAGCTTATCCTGACTCTTTCAAAGTTTAAATATGCCGGGCATCATGGCACATGCCTGTAATCCCAGTACTTGGGAGGCTGAGACAGGAGGATCATAGGTTCCAGTTCAACTTCAGCAACTTAGCAAGACCTTAGCAACTTAGCCCCTGTTTCAAACTAAAATAGGGCTGGGGGTGTAGCTTAGAGGTAGAATGCCCCTGGGTTCAATCCCCAGAACCAAAAAATAAATACATAAATTTCATACACACATACACACACACACACACACACACACACACACACACACACACACACCCTCAGCTAAAATAGTTTAATTTGAGAATAGAAAATTACATGGCATTGTTTGAATCAAATTTTATGCTTGTGAGTTTTTACAACATATGTTTTCCATAAATATAAAGCATGAAAATATTTTCTAGGTGTTAAAACAGCCTTCAACATTCTAATTAGCACCCAAATAGCCTCTCCTTTCACTTGCAGAGATGTTCCCTAGGAAATGAGATTATTCATAAGTACACATATGAGAGTGCCATTAGTGTTCTATTTTCATATTGTTTTTGAGTCACTATCAATATTTTATTCACTCTTTTCCTTTATTTACTTACTACTGGTCATAGGGTACAACGGCAAAGGATTTTTCAACTCTTAACTCTTTATTAAATTTCAACTGCAACATATTCTTCTCATCATTAACCTAGCTGTTGATGATTGATGTGGCAGATAATATGTGTGTTCATCGAAACTTTAGGGAGAAAAGACTGCATCAGTCTTTGAATTATTCTAGCTTGGATCATTCTTGCATTTCATTTTTATAATGGTGAAGCCCTTGATTATTCAAACTCATGGAAGGAAACAGCACTATATACATAAATTAAAACCAGAACTGATCCCAAAGTCATTAATATTTGGCTCTGGAGATCATTATATACAAAAATGGGGAGAAGGTGGAATACAGGAGGTTTATTTTAGATAAGTAAAGGCACCATTTGAGAAAGGCAGTGAAGAGAGTGGAAAGGGTCACACTTCGGGGGGGGGGGTCTGGAACGGGCCATTCCTGAGAATGGAAAGACGGCCTGGGGCAATGGGGTTCTGCTCCAGAGATGGGGTCTGGAGCCATCCGTTCCCAGGAAAGGAGAGCGGCATGGGGTGCTCCACGTGTTAGGTCTTACAGTCCCTCTGAACACCTTCTTTATATGTATTACGGTTGGCTGATTGCCCTTTTCGTGTCACAACTTCGTGACCCTGCATTGTTTCTCTGCCCCTTCCCACAGGGGAGGGGATCAAGGTGAGTCTTTGCAGGCCTAGTTCGTCCCAGCTGACTCCATCTGCTAATGTCTAGCTAGCTACCTAGCATTTCCCTCCCAAGAGTTTGTGGCCCTGAATTCTTTCAGGGAATAAGGCTGGAGGTCTGACTTCTGTAGCCTCTTCAAGCTGAACAGGGATGTTGTCATTAATGTGCTGACTGTGGAGAGGTGTTGATAATTTGGCCTGAGTCTTAGTAGATGGCTTGGAGCTGGGAGGAAAACAATTTCCATTAGCAAGTTCAGGAGACTAGGGCCAAAGGGAAGAGAAGGAGGTCCAAGAGAGGCTGCTTAGTTAGTTTAGCCAAAATTAAAGTGAGATCTAGTTTTGAGGAAGGTGGCCAGAACCAGGAACTTATGGGAAATTTACTTACCTGTTTCCCTTTTAAAAAGGGACCTTAAGCCAGGCATGGTGGTGCACGCTTGTAATCCCAGTACTTTGGGAGGCATAGACCGGAGGATCCGGGTTCGCGGCCAGCCTCAGCTCACGCACGCGGGCGCTTGCGCGCGCTCTCTCTCTCTCTCCCTGTCTCTCTCTCTCTCTCTCTCTCTCTACTTAGTGAGGCCCTCCGCAACTTCGTGAGACCTGGTCTCAAAATAAAGTATACAAAAATAGGGCCGGGGGCATAGCACGGAGGTAGAACGCCCTTGCGTTCAATCCCTGGTACCGCAAAAAAAAAAGGGGACCTTAAATTTTCTATGGGTTCACAGCTCCATGCAGGTTTGATCTGATTCTGAGGTTCAGGATTTCCTTCCCGTATATATGGCTTAACTTGAGTATGATGGATCCAGCTAGACATCTCAGGCAACTGTATTGCTGTTGGAGTAGAGAACAGTAAAGCGGGCCCTCCAGCTGGGATCCTGGAGATCGGCCCCACCAAACCGTAATAAGGACTTGGCTTTCAGGCTTATAGAGAAGTTGTTACCTTTATTGGCTTTATTTCTTACTTCTTGTCCAGAGCCATGCATTGCCTGTTAGAATTAACATAAAGAAGTTACACATTTGGTTATGTCAGTCTTTTTCTGTACAGTACATCGAGTCAGTGTATAGGAAGGGCCTTCATATCTCTTGTGTATATTTTGTCCTGGTAGGAAAGGCTTTTACCCAGTCTGTGAAGGTATCAATAAAGATCAAAAGGAATTTATAACTTCTGAAAGAGGATAACTGTAAAATCTAATTGTTAATCTTCCCCTGGGTAAGAACTCTTATGCTGTATGGGCTGAATCAGAGGGGAGGCCTGGAACCTTAGTGGTTGTTTTGGGCATAAAGATGGCATGTCTGATAAACTCTGCAATTGCAAAGTGTTCCCTACCTATGAACAGTCTTTTATGTGTGGCTGGGGAGAGAAGAACAAATGAACTCCCAGCAGTTGGAGTATATTCCTTCCCAAGAGAGGGCTAGGATATTTAGATATAATTAAAAATAATTATTTTTTGTGGGTGAACAGAAAGTTTTCCCCATGAACCATATAAGAAGTTGTAAATTACCATTTTGTTGGTCCTTTATTTGTCCACATTGCCTGGCAGGATATAGAGAAGAAAGGAATCCAGAATAGGAAGTTAGTACAGAATAGACAGGTCCTGAATTTAAAGGAAATTTGGGGTCCTACTTGCTAGGTTGCCCTAGGTGCAGTCCCTTTGGTGGTGATCTCTGATGTGGGGGCCAGCTGGATCAAAGGGCACTCTCAGTCCAGGGCCAGCAATGAGGGGTCTGATGTGTGGTCCCCTCTGTCCTCGGGGCAGTCTCTCCTCCAGCAATCTGGCCTTTGCAGAGAGGACAGGGTGCGCAGGGCCCTTTGTCTCCTTCAGACATTTGCTTTACCAGTGACCAGGCTTCCCACAGTGGCTGGCAGCTTCCTTGGGGAAGGGTCTCTGTGGGGTCAACCTGGAGTTAGCTGTCAGACCTTTAAAGCAGTCAGTTATTGGGTCTGTCTTTCGATTTTATCCTTTTCCTCTATATCCTGGTCTTGGTTATAAAAGACCAATGAGGATGTTTTAATGTCTGGGGCAAATTGGGTGATGAATTTATCATTTAGAACTAATGCCCCTTTAGGAGAATTAGGTCTCAGGGTGGTGTATTTAATAAAATCCTTTTGAGACCTCTCTGAAGGCTGTGGAATTTTCACTGGGGCCCTAATCAATGTAGAGGAACTGCAATATTCAAACTTTAAAACTCTTTAATATACTGCTAAGGGTCCAAAAACAAAAGGTTTAATTAACTTGAGAGAAGGAGGGGATGCCCTCTCTCTCAAGTCCCAGTGTCTTCTCTTTGGATCTTGATACCTCCAGATTCTCCTCTGGGATGTATTCTAGGAATGGGAAAGAGGCTCATACTCTTTTGTAATGAAAATTGGCCCCAATACCAATTAAATAATCAAGAAGCATAGCTCTTAAGTGGGAGTCTTGATTTTAACACCATACTCTAGCTACTTCTTTTCTGGCATGATCAGAAAATATGGACATTGGTTCCATACATCCAGGCCTTATGACCCTAAGTGAGTCTTGACCTTTGCAAAACTTGTAAATTAGATTCATTATGGCAATGTTAATCCTCCCACCTCCCCTTTTGTGCTCAAATACAGGAGATAAAAACCCCTGATGGAACTACACCAGGAATCCACCCACTAGCACCCAGACCCCTGACCCAAAACCTTTCTGCCCCTCTACCAGGGAACCCTCAACTCAAATCTAACAAGTACCTTCTCCCCCTCGATACTGGGCTGTCTTCAGTTCTTCAGATATATCCTCTATAAGGAGGCAGCAGGCACAAGTGGCCAAACTATTAGAGTAGAATCTCTCTTTTCTATTCAGGATCTTAGGTTAAATAGAATCTAGAAAAAAATTTATGAAGTTAGCATCTTTATCTCCCCAGCTTTGTAGTTCCTTGCCTTCCCTGGACATGTCAGGTGAAGATAGAGGTAGAGCCCAGAATGTTCTGGAGGAGGGAAAGGCCACCTACTTCTTACATATATCACCTCACTGTCTGCGTGGTTAATGTGTTTCTTCCGTGGGTGTCTGACTTCTCTATTCTGTGTACATGCATCCAGACGCTGCATCTTCTGGAGACTGATTTTTCCAGTTCCCAGAACATTCTATGCACCAGGAAGGAGCCATGTGGAGTTAAGATTTTGATAGTCTGAGTTCAAGAGTTTATCATGTTTCTGCCAAATTTATTCTGAGTCAGGTCTCATCTTAAATATTCAATTCTTTCCTCTTTTGAGGATGTGTGGGGAGGGAAACAAACCAAGAGACATTGTATGCATATATGAATGTATCACTATGAATCTCATTATGATGTACAATTATAATGCATCAATAAAAGAGTAATTAAAAAAAGAAATCAAGGCATTTTATGCCAAGTTGCTGGATAGGTGTTTTTAAGCAGATGGGGAGTTGAATGGATTACCATTCAATGAGCATTCTAATAAGCATTATAGTAGAGCATTCAGTGAACACCCTAAAGCACCAATTCTCAACTCCAGCTAAACATTTGAATCATATGGGGCATTTTTAAAATACAGATTCCTATGCCCCACTTCCGGAGATTCTAATTAAATTGGTTAATATGCACCCTAGAAAATCTATTTCTCCAAACCCTCAGATAACTCTCATATGCAGCCAAGGTTGAGAACCATTGCTTAGCGTCATCTCTAGGAAAGAACTGCTCTTCATCCCCCATGCTCCTAAAGTGTTTTGGATCCTCACAGCTTCCTGCACTAGGTGTTCTTATTCTACTTCTTGTGCAATATAGGTGCTCATTTTCCTCTTTGTGCTTGACTTTTCCAAGGGCATGAAGTGCTTCGAGCTCCTAAAATTACAAAATAAAACTTTTCTAGGCCAGGCGTGGTGGCACACGCTTATAATCCCAGTACTTTGGGAGGCGGAGACCGGCCAGCCTCAGCTCTCGCTCTCTCTCTCTCTCTCTCTCTCTCTCTCTGTCTCTCTCTCTACCTAGTGAGGCCCTCCGCAACTTCGTGAGACCCGGTTTCAAAATAAAGTATAAAAAATAGGGCCGGGGGTGTAGCGCGGATTTTCTAATTAAGGTTGCTCTCTAAAATAGCCGCTGCCAATGCCCAGGAGCTAAAGAACTCCATCGACAGACAGGTTTATCACTTGCTGCTGGAGGAAGACCGTACCTCCTGGGTAACAGTGGGGCAGGCGTCTCAAAAGGGAAAAGTTCAGGGAAGGATAGGTTTAAGGTTTGGGAAGAATCAAAATGTACAAATTGGAGAGTCTCAGAGTGGTCTTATCTTCAGAATTTACAAGTCAATCTGTGAGGAATTATTATTTGCAGTTTTATCTTAGGATATAAATGTTTGGATGAACTTATTCTTTAAAAAACTTGGCATTCAGTAGTTTGCAATGGCCATCATGGTTTTGATTGGGTACAGTTTATCTTTTAAAAATGCTGAGTTTTAGCACTCAATCCCTCCCTCACAGTATCCTGGCCTTCATCCGGACTTTTTTTATTATTATTATTTTACATTGTAAGATTCATAAGGAAAAAAATGGGTTTTCATCTTCAATAGAATAGTTAATGGCTATCTGTAGCAATAAACATGATATATTCTAGGTAAAAACAAAAATATGAGTCACATAAAGTCTATTTAGCAGAGTTTTTTACTCCTTTTTCTATCAAGCAACATATATTTAATATTTGTTTGCTCAAAAAACATCAAACTCAGCAGGGTGCACCGCCTTATCCTGCTATTCTAACTTGAGAGTTCTGATGCAAGCTATTCTGGGGATCAATCGTCAACATCAAAATTGCAATCCTCATGAAAGTCACAGAAAAATATTGAGGATGGTGTCTTTTGGGGAATGGTTTTTCTCTTGGCCTGCCTTACATCACAGAGAAATTATTTTGGTTTAGAGGGGAACAATTATATATTTTTTTGAGGTACTGGGGATTGAGCCCCGGCCCATTCTACCTCCAAGCTACACCCCCCAGCCCTATTTTTTATTCTTTATTTTGAAACAGAGTCTCACTAAGTTGAGGAGGTCCTCACTAAGTAGCTGAGACTGGCCACGCCCAGCTGGAACAATTGTATTAAGTAATTATTTTTATTTCTTTTTAATTCAGGAAGGGCAATTAAGGCTACTGCCTCACACACAAAAAGTGAATTTAGAAGCCAGTTCAAATACGGGTGATTCCTAACTTATGATGGGATCACATCTCAATAAGCCTATCATAAATTGAAAACATAGCCTGTCAAAAATGCATTGACTACATATAACCTAGCACACAGCACAGCACACTGTAGAGTATCAGCTGTTCACCTGTTAACCGTGCAGCTGCCTGGGAGTTGTGGGTCACTGCGCTGCTCAGAATAACTAGAGAGTATTATGTAGCATATTGTTGGCTTAGGAAAAGATCACAATTCAAAGTTTAAATAAAGTCCAAAAAATTTAAGTGGAATCATCATAAGTTGGGTACTGATTACTAACCACATGTTAATGGCTGATAATATATTTTGTATAAATTAATAAACCTGGTGTTCAGCTGTAGTAATAGAATATAAAACAAGTTTAAAATACTATAATCACTTCTTACTGTATCCTTAACCATGTGGCTTTGGAATCAAAAGACCTGGGGTAAAACCTAATGGGGCACCACTTACCGCTGTGTGGCTGAGGATATGCCAGATTCCCTGTGGTCTTAAGATTGCATTTTCTATTTTTCCATCTTAAATAATCAGACTTACAAAATGTTACAAAAACAATACAAAGAAATTCCCATATAGCCTTACCTAGCTTCCCAAAGGGTTAAATCTTACATAACAATAATTACAGTTTTCAAAACCAGGAAAACATTATTGATACAATACTATTAATTAAAGAACCTATTCCAAGCTTGTCAATTCCTACTAAGATACCTTTTCTGGGCCAGGATCCAGCCTGGGCAGAGTGCATTTATTTACCACGTCCCCTGAGTCTCCTTTAATCTGGGACAGTTTTTCTTCATCTTTCATGACTGACACTTTTGAAAATAGTTATTTTATATAAAGTCTCTCCATTTGGATCTATCTGATTTTTCTCCTCATGATTAATTCAGGTTATGCATTTCTGGTAAAATGCTGGGGAAGCGATACGCCTTTCTCAGTATGTCATATCAAGAGACCTGATGTTGCTCTATCTCATTACTGTGATGTTAACTTTGGTCAGTTGAACAAAATGGTGTCTGCATGATTTCTCCATTAAAGATGTCTTTATTCTAACTAAGAGATTTTTCAATGATTGCAATGGTCTCTCTCTCTCCTCCTTTTTTTATTTTCCTACCCCAAATATGCTATGAAATGGTGATAGTGGGAAATTTAACTACTAATTAAGCTGCTGAATTCCCAGGATTGTTTTACCTACTTATTTTATATTTTGGGGAGTAGTGATATATTCTGAATGAAACACTAGGTCTTATAGGAAAGGTCTAAATTCATATGGTACAGTGGTGCACGCTTGTAATCCCAGTACTTGAGAGGCTGAGAAGGGAGGATCACAGGTTCAAGGCCAGCCACAGCAACTGAGAGAGACCCTCACCAATTTAGTGAGACCCTGCTTCAAAATAAAAATAAAAATAAAAAAGGGCTGGGGATGTAGCTCCAAAGTAGAATGCCCCAGGGTTCAATCCCCAGTATAAATATATATATATATATATATAAATATGTATACATATATATATTGTATATAGGTATGTAGTCTTAAGTCATCCTAGGTGATTTGGCCTAAGGACACATTTAGTACCTTCTTAAAATTCTGGTCCTAAACATACTCCAGTTCCAGTAGCAGCCATATGGTAAACAAAGAAGTAATTGTATCCTTCTCCACTCTGGAACTTAAAGCTCTCAGAAAGACAGATAGACGAAAGAAAGAAAGAAAGAAAGAAAGAAAGAAAGAAAGAAAGAAAGAAAGAAAGAAAGAAAGAAAGAAAGAAGAAAGAAAGAAAGAAAGAAAGAAAGAAAGAAAGAAAGAAAGAAAGAAAACAAAAACACCTGTATTATATCTCTTTCTAGGTATTTCCATTACAAAACAAAATTAAGTGAAGAAAATTGCACAATGAGCAACATCAAAATTTACTATAAATTCCTTCCATGCACTTAAACATCCCTTTCTCCTGGTTTTCTTTTTCTACTAAAGCAGCCCAGACTTGCTCTCAGCCCGATCTTCAATTCTTGAATAATTTAAGGGAGGTACCTTGAAAGCAGAACCACTTAGAATCCAATATACATTTGGCAGTGCAAGATGAAGGATTCAGATTTTATACTTGGCTAACCTGGGTGTGACTGAACTCGGCCCAAGGTTCACAGAGGCCGGAGCAGTGATCTCACACCTCTCAGAAAATGGGCAATCAATGGCACTCAGGCTGACAGCAGCCAAAATACAGTGTGACAGGCGGAAAAGCCGCAAGCTTTGCAGTCATGAAGCATGACGACAAAGAATGCCTGCAGGGACCACACCAGACCAGAACCCCCCAGGGCACAGCAGGGTGGGCAAGGAGTGGAAGGTGAATAAGACTTCCATCTTGCATCGGACAGTCATCATGTGAGATGCTGAGCTCAGGGCTCAGGGCTCACTCTGCCTAATTAATTAGGCAGTAAGGAGATTTTCGAGCACAAAACTTGCCTGCCTTCTTCCTGCCTAATTCACTTAAGTAAATTAGGTCTTGATATGATACTTTGGGATAAAAAGTACTAAAACTGAAGAGTTTTGACTTAAGAATGTAAAAATAATAGTGAATTATACCTAATTCACTATTGTGTATTTTATATAATACACTATATTTAATATCATAGTACTTTCATGTTTAATTTACATAATACTCTCATATTTAATATTGTGCCTGATCCTCTTTGCTGATCCTCCTCCCCCATTTTAAAGGTAAGGAAGCTGGGTTTTGGACAGATATAAGTGACTTGCCTCCAATTATATAACCAAAACCAAAACAAAACAAAAATTAGTTAAAATTATAGTTACTTAGAGTACTAGTTGCAGTAAAACAACTCCCGGCACATTTCTGAATTTTTAATCTTGGGATTGGCTGAATTGTAGGTCAATTTCCAAGACATCATACCCCTTGGCAAACTGAGGCTTCAGGCCTGCTTTAATTCCGTCTCATACATGTAGCCACCAATTTTCATGATTATGTAATTTTCCTTAGAATGCCAATCAATCTATGCAAGGATATCCTATTTTAACTTAATGGGGGCAAGAGGATTTTAGTCTGTGAATGACGATGAGGTCCCAAAGCTGATGAGCTAAGGTTAACTTCTAAGAGTCCGTGGGTAGGATGCAGAAATCTAACCATAAAAACAAAAACAGGGTTGAGAGTATGTGTGATTGTTACGGCACAAGTCTAATCCAGAAGAAGGTATCAAATCTAATCTGTACAAATACTAGAAGCAGAGCAAGGACTACAATCTCAGTTGGATGTTGACAGGCCAATTTTGGAACCTGAGGCAGGTGACCTCACCAGACAACGTCTCCAAGATTGTAATCTATTGGAGACCAATTTTGTTTGTAGGCTCACACCTAGGAGCCTACATTTATCTACAGTATAAAGGCATGACTCTCCAAAGCTGGCAAAGGCCAATGATCAGATTGGTAGTAAATTGCTGAATGGTTGATTATGGTCACCATTCTTGCAACCATAATCTAAATATCTGACCACATAACTTAGAGGAAAGAAGATTTATTTTCTTATGCTTTTGGGCTCAGTCCATGTGAAGCTAGGGACCGCAGATCTCAGGGTATGGTGGAGGGAGAGCACATGGGCTGTGTGACCATCTGGGCCGTCCCTGGCCCCAACTCCAACTGCCACCTCCATCATGGCCATCGCTTCCTCCTCTTTTTCAGCCATCTTACTTCCTTCCATGATATCATCTCTCTGGGCCGCAGCTTCACACATGCCTTTCCGGCCAAACTGCAAATCTTTAAAGTCTCTCTGCTTTACTTTCTGCCCCTGAAATTTGATGTACAGTTTGCTGAACACAGACATCAATTTCCATAATGTAGTTTGGCTATTTTGCTGTTTTGTGATTTCCTCCCTCAGTTTATACAGCCCATTGTCTTTAAATTTGGCCTCATACAAAGTTTCAGGACATGGACAAAATGCAGATAGCTCTTTACCAAAGTGTAACACAGGTGGGCTCTCCTCCATTTCCCTATGGAGTCACCTTTGCCCTCCATAACATTCTGGCCCTCCCACTTTCCTCTCACAAACCAGTTCCAAAGAGTCACAATCCACATGGTCAGACTTACATTTAGCAGCAACCCCACTTCTCTGGTAGCATTTATTGTATCCATCAGCACTCTTGCAACCATAATCTAAATATCTGACCACTAACTTAGAGGAAAGAAAATTTATTTTCTTACAGTTTCGGGCTCAGTCCATGTGAAGCTAGGGACTATGGGTCTCAGGGTATGGCGGAGGGTGAGCACATGGGCTGTATTCACATCATGGAGGCGGGAAGCAAGAGATGGAGAACAGGGAGAGAAGGAGCACTTTATATAATCCCCAAGGCTGTACCCCCAGGGACCCACCTCCAGCCACACCCTACTGGCCTACTGGGTACCACCCAGGTAAATCCATTACAGTGGATTTATCCACTTCTGGTATTACAACCGTCATGACTCAATTACATCAGCTCCAAACATTAAGTGAGCTCTTTAGGGGACATTTTATATCTAACTGTAACAGTTGAGTAGACGCAGAGAAAGACAAGGAGATCTGTTCCAAGCAAGCAGAATATTGGCTAAGGAGTATGCATTGTTTGATGAATACAAATCAAATACAATAAGACTGATAAAAATGATGGGGAAATAGAGTGATTGAGAAATTATATGCATAAATAAGGTTAAGGTGTAGGCGAGACAAAAAAAGAGTTAAAAGAGGATAAGAAGATATGGTTTGAAATGGAATTCAGATTTTAAAGTGAAGGATGGGCATGGAGAATATAGGCAGAGGTAGGCAAATAGACATGAGTGGCCAAGTTATTATCAGAATTTTAGTATAATGTATTATTGTCTGAATGCCCAATCCCCAGGCTGCCATCTGCAAACTAACCCCATCCCTGGAGTGAGGCCTCCGGGGAGCTCCAGCAGAGCTCCCAAAGCGTGTGTGTCTCCACTACCTACCACCTTACTGCAGGGTTTTTTTAAAATTTTTTGTGGTACTAGGGATTGAACCCAGGGGCATTCTACCTCTGAGCTACATACCAAGCCCTATTTTTTTATTCTTTATTTTGAAACAAGGTCTCACTAAGTTGCAGAGGGCCTAAGTAGCTGAGGCTGGCCGTGAACCTGGATCCTCCTGTCTCAGCCTCCCAAGTACTGGGATTGCAAGTGTACGCCACCATGCCCGGCTTTTACTGCAGTTTTATCCAAGTGTTTTTAATTACACATGCTAGGAAAGGCTTCCAGAGCAATCCATATATACTTCAGCCCAAGATTACAATGACTAGTGACTGCATCAGTGAAAAAGCAAAATTTTTGACCATGCCTTTAGAGAATATCAGCATATAATCAGAAATCATCCTAGGCATTACTTGTATTTACAAGACAATAATTATTTTTCTTGTTCATCTCACAAAGAACAAGACAACCAAAACAAACAAAAGCAGTATTCTTTGGTTCTCACTGTTTATTAGCATGAATGACTTTATGATTATAAATTTTTCTCATATAGAGAATTTCTATTTTGGTGTCATTAAGTGCTTCAAAATGCATTGCATTCTGTGGGTGCTCTGCAAATTCTAATAAATGTGCAACCTTTTCTGAACCAGTTTTCAGATATCTCCCTTCATTTTCACCTTGTTTATGTTAAATTTATTGCTATTGTGTTCCTCACAGAACAAGCAAAGTCATTTGCCAACTTTCCAGAAAAAGAATTGCCATTTGGAAATTGTGCATGTGGAAGATGGAATATATTTTTTCATACAAATTTCTTTTACTCTTAGAAGAATCATAGGAACTCTAGAAACTGTGTTCATGTGTGAAAGCAAAGAACATCTAGATCCAAACATCCCATGTTTGAGTGGTGGCCTCATCACTTAATAAAACTGCTGTTGGACCTATCAGCTTTCATAAAGTAGGAGACTACAGAATGCAATATATTTTGAAACATTTAAGATTGTCAAAATATAAATTCTTTATACAAGAACATTTAGGCAAGTTATTTAATTTGTCTTTGTCTCCATTTTATCATCCATAAAACTGAGATGATAATGGTATTTAACTCATACTGTTCTTGTGAGGTTATAGAGATAAATCACATAAAGTGCTGTAAACAATACATGGCATATATTAAGTATTCAATAAAATTTACTAAAAATGCTTTCTCTAATAATAGCTCCTCTATATTGAACACTTAATAAAGGGTATCATGGTTTTCATACATCAGGCTGTTAATCATTATTATAAACATTAGGTATAAAATATTATATGTGTGAGTCATACAGCCGGTGGGAGTCTGAGCTGAGATTTAATCCTGTTCTATGAGACTCCAAAACCCATCCTCTTAACCCCAATACTATATTCTTTCCTTAGACTGTGAGCCTATGATAAGTCTTCTCATTGACCTCTTGAAAGAGAATGAATTCAGAGATGATTGCAATAGTGTTTACAACTTAAAATATAAATGACTTGCATGACATGTACTACTAGTAGGTGTACCTATATGCACTGTCCCAGATGAGCTCTTTATTTTCCTGGGTGGGTAAATTGTTTTTGTTTGTTTGTTTTCCACATTCTACATCTATAGACCTATCTGCAGGTTAAAGAGAGACAGCAAGAAGTTAAAAATGTCCTCTGCTAAATTCCACAGACATGTCATGTTTTTGATAGTATGACTTTAGAAACGATTACAGAAAATGGCTTTATGGGCCCAAGGGCAAGTGACCACATGGAACTCTGATTCATACAAATTTCAGCCACCTATAAGGAAGGGTCTATGAACCTTCCCAAGCATTTAACAATTTAACATTGCTTTACACAAACCAGTACCATGTACGTCTGAGGATACCCACCATGATACCTTTTATTAAGTGTTCAATATAGAGAAGCTATTATTAGAGAAAGCATTTTTAGTAAATTTTATTGAATACATAATATATGCTATATATTGTTTACAGCACTTTATGTACTTTTCAAAGATGAACCAAGATTGTGTGTGTGTGTGTGTGTGTGTGTGTGTGTGTGTGTGTGTACATGTACATATGTGCATGTCTGGATGGGTCATTTATTTATTTTTTTTGCGGTACCGGGGATTGAACGCAGGGGCGTTCTACCTCTGCGATATACACCCGACCCTATTTTTTTTTATGCTTTATTTTTGAAACCGGATCTCACGAAGTTGCGGAGGGCCTCACTAGGTAGAGAGAGAGAGAGAGAGAGAGAGAGAGAGAGAGAGAGGGAGAGAGGGAGGAGAGAGGAGAGAGATAGATCGATCGCGTGCACGCGCGCATGCACGCTGAGGTTGGCCGAGAACCCAAAGTACTGGGATTACAAGCGTGCGCCACCACGCCCGGCTATTTATTTTTTTCTTTAACAGACCTAGCCTTTAATAGATACATAGGGAATAGGTAAAATACTCACCATCACCTATGCAGGTGCAAACTTTTCAAGTCTGAGAGAAAATGAACAGAGCTCTTATCCATTGCTTCTTGGTTCACATAGGTGCATAGATATAAGCAATGTTTTCAACACATGTTGCTGATATACTTCAATTTAAATATAAAAAATGGAAGCTCAAGGATGTTTAGGGGCTCAGGGATGCTTTTCTTACTGAACTATGCTACTGTTTTAGTTCAATGAAAAATACAACGAACAATAACTAAAAAGCAAGAAAAATGTTTTTATTTTATATACTTTTATTGGTGCATTATAGTCTCAATCATAATGTAAATCATGTTGACAGTGACATACATGCACACAGCACTTGGTGGGCTCGCCCGGCTCCCTCCCCATTCCCCCCTTCCCCATATAGAGTACTTTGATTGACATTGGTATTTTCACATATGTACACAAAGAAATGTTTTTAGAATCATGCATTGGTGACCATGTGCAAAGGGTTGTCTCTAAACCAAGCAACTATAATTGAAAAGGAAAGGCTAAAAAATAATGTCAATATTTTTTAGTAAATCATCCCAACAAAAAATGTGGGCAAAAGTATTTCTTTTTATTCAACCAAGAATATCTTAGATTTAATGATTTTAAATTCAAAATGTTTTCACCATTATCTTATCAGGCTTTTTATAGAGCTTATGTTGAAAGACATAAAATGATGGGCCCAGCAATTCATAGAAACGGCATTAGAATAGAGCATAGCAACGTTCCTTGGGGTTTGTTTTTCTTTTTACATATCTCTTTTGAGGATGACTCATTCCGCACATCACTCCTCTCCACCTGACTTCTGGTGAAACATATTTAAATTGCAAATAAATAAAAAGCAAGATGGTAAGTTTTCCAAAGTCCAAAACATATGCATCGTCAGAAGATTATGGAAGTAAATGCCTATTAGTTAAGACTCGAGCATGTGTTTTTATTTTATGTCAAAATATAATCTTAGGATTTTCCCCCAATACCTAGAGATCTTAGAAAGTTATTTAAGAAAACAACACATCACTATGGGAGACCATCTGGAACTGAGGGATTTCTGAGGATTCAGGGCTTAGTCTCAGTTCATTGTCCTACAGTCAGACCAGATCTATATGAAGGTACAGGTTCCCAACCCCCCAAAATCTGTTGTCTATCCCTAGATAGCTAATCTGAGGCAGTCAGTCCATGGAGTCTGTAGACTATTTTCCATATTTCTACATCACAATTTTATAGAATCTATTAACTGTGATAGTAACCATTGATTTCTATAAAGGACCTGCCCAGTTAAAAAGCTGTAAGTATGTATGCTCTAGTTTTAAGAGAATGAGGAAGTAACTCTGATACAGAACTGACAGGAGGCCCAAAACAACTGGCAAAAAAAAAAAGAATATATCCTTCTTCTTTGTGGGGGGTGGGGTGGGTAACTGGGAATTGAACCTAGGGGCGTTCTATCTCTGAGCTATACCCCCAGACCTATTTTACTTTATTTTATTTTATTTTATTTTATTATTTTATTTTATTTTATATTATTTTATTTTATTTTATTTATTTTTTGAAACAGGGTCTCAGTAAGTAGCTGAGGTCCTCACCAAGTTGCTGCGGCTGTCCTTAAACCTGAGATCCTCCTGTCTCAGTCACCCAAGTGCTGTGACTACAGGCGTGTGCCACCATGCCTGGCTGAATATATCCTTCTAATATGTTTTGGTTAGGCATTCACCAGCAGTAGCAATCATGGTTTCTTTTAGGCAGTTTATTTGTTCTCTCTTGATCTACTAGCCTACAAATCCCTATAAAAACAGCAAGGTTATTTTCTGATTTTAGAATTCTCATTCCTGAAAGCAATTGGAAGAGGGAAGTACAGCTGAGGGAGTAAGTGTGGGAAACTGGGACATGGAGTTGCAGAGACTTTAAGGACCTGAGGTTTTTAAATGCATTGCCAAAGCTTACCAAGCATATTTGCTTTCCAGCATTAATAATTACTGGGCAATAAAGAAACTTTTGCTGATAGAGCATTTTATAGTATGGTATTTTATTATCTCTGTTTTAGAAAATGGTAGCCACTGATAATCTGAGAGGAGAAACTTGCTGATTTCATTAATTTATTATAGCCTAGAATCCTAGGCTGGGTGTTTAATTACAGGGAACATTCTTTTATTTCTGCCAAATTAAAAAGCTGGCACAATACAGTAAATTATGTAAAGCTTTTGGTTAAATGCTTTCTGAGTTCTATGTTCTAAAAGATCCATCAAGAACTTGCAGTTTAAGGCTTTCCTACCATTTGTGTCTTTGCTTGGCTTCTCCTGATTTGTTTTTACTTTCACTTTATTAATAAGTTCACAGTGGGTATGTTGGGTAGTGTTGTCTTTACCAACATGGTGTTGCAGAGTCAGAGGCTGGGCCCTGACCCTCGCAGTACTACTGATCCCAGCCTCTGTGACCGTGGGCACAGCACTTTATCACACTAGGCTCCTTTATCAGTGAGATGCAAAATTTAAACTCAGGTCTCTTCCAACTTCAATATTTTATAGTTCATGTATGGATAAAAAGTCGAGGATAGGTAAGAATGAAAGACAATTTCAAGATTTTTTGGTGGGGGGATGGTAGGAAATTGACCCCAGGGGCCTTCTACCTCCAAGCCACGTTCCCGGCCCCTTTTCTTTGGCTACTCATTGGCACTCTCATATTTGGATTCTCTGTTTCCTGGATCCCATGTATTTCTGCTTCATTGTTTACATCTGTGTTTCTAAAAGATGTGAGGACCATAAAATATTTTGGGAATGGTAAGGCTGGAACTACCTATTTCTTAGCTCACTATTGCTTAACACTATGGCTGGGTATAGAAATCTGGTCTGGAAATCATTTTCTTCCATAAATGTTAGGGCATTGCCTCCACTGTCTTGTAGCCTCCAGCCTCGCTCCATACTGCCTGGTGATGCACCACGGTGTGGACCTTCGTTCATCACTTTTCTTGGAAACTCAGTGGAACATTTTACATATCAAAACTCATCTCCACCAGTGGCGGAAGAGTTTGATGAATTATTTTCTGAAAATTTCTCCAGCTGCTAACCAGACCTTGATCTCACAGTCCTGGCAGAGGTGCAGCAGCAGAAACAGCTATGCACATGCCTTTTTTCAAGCCTCCACATGTGTCAATCTGCCTAAACACTGAACTGGTTTCCCATGGCTGCAGTAGTAAATTACCATGCATTCGGTGGTTTGAAACACACACGTTTATTCTCTTACAGTTCTGGAGGCCAGGAGTCTGCATTCAGTTCCTTTGGGCTAAAGTCAAGATGTAGACAGGTGGCATAACAAAAATGTTCTACATGTTGAGAAACAGTTCCCCATGTCCCCTCCTTCCAGCCCCTGGCAAGCACCATTCTTATCTGTGTTTCTATGCATTTGACTATCTTAGATACCTATGTTAGTACAATCATGCAGTTTTCGTCCTCTGGCTTATGTCCCTTAGCATAATGTCCTGTAGATTCATCCATGTTGTCACAAATGGTAGAATTTTGTATTTTTTAGGGCGAATTTTCTGTTTTGTTTATTCATTCATCTGTTAATAGACATTTGGGTTGCTTCCATATCTTGGCTATTGTGAATAATGCTGCAATGAACATGGGAATGCAGATAAATCTTTGAGATATTTGTTGGAATTCTTTTGGATATATACCCAGTAGTGGGTTTGCTGAATCATAGGGTAAGTTTATTTTTAACTTTTGAAGCACCTGCATACTGTTTTCCATCATGGCGCTATCATTCTACATTCCTACCAGCATATGAGGGTTCTAATTTCTCCACATCCTAGCCATGCTAACAGGTGTGAAGCAATTGCTATTGAGGTTTTGATCTACATTTCCCCGATGCTTAGTGGTACTGGGACCTTTTTGTATGCCTGTTGGCCATTTATGTCTTCTTTGGAGAAACGTCTATAGTGCTTCATTTTACAACATAGTACCTATAGTTAGCAATATGGTATTTTGAACTTTAATATATGTTAATATATAATATATAATATATGTTAATATATCTCCTGTTAAATGTTTTTACCAAAACACACATACATATAAGCACAAGGACACTTTTGGAAGTGATGGATGTATTTAATACCTCGGTTGTGGTGGTGGTATCTGGGTGACGGTATATTTTCAAATTCACCTGGAGATTACATCTGTGTGTGTGTGTGTGTGTGTGTGTGTACACACGCACATATATATGTATTAGTACATACATATGAATTAACATATATATATGTATGTTAACATACATTATTAATATCTTGAAATATATATATAATACATATATATACATGTGTGATTTCTAAATATCAAGTATGCCTCCATAAAGCTATATTCAAACAGATGTGAGCAAGGCTGGTTTTCTTCTGGAGGCGCTAGCGGGTAATCAGTATCCTCTCCTTTTCCAGCTTCTAGAGGCTGCATGCGAGAGCACATTCCTTGGTTCAGGGATTCTTTCTCCCTCTTCAAAGCCAGCAATGTAGCATTTTTCAAATCTCTCTGCTGCTGCTGCTGTCTTTGACTATCTTTTTGTCTCATAAGGCCTTTGTGATTATATGACACCTGCCCAGATAATCCAGGATAATCTCCCTATCTCAAGATCCTCAATTTAATTACATCCACAAAACTCCTTTTGCCACAGTAGATAACATTTTCAACAGTTCTGGGCATTTGGATGTGGAGATCATTGGGAAACCATCAATCAACATACTGCAAACACCTTTGGTCACAAAAAATGATATCCCTGAACTCAGTACTGCAGTGAGAGGAATGGAGTCAAATGGCAAAATGGCATCAGGGTAGCATGAGGTGAAGAGCTGGGACCAGTAGTGTGATTAGTCAATGGCATACATGAAGTCTACATCTATTTAGTTCTCTTATAATTCCTTTCAATAGCCAATGCTTTTATGTTATTTAAATAAGATATTTAATTTTTTTGTTAAAGCTTGACCTTAAAGGTCTTGCACACATTAGCTTGATCTATTCCAAAATAGCCAATGTTCTTGATGCTATTTATTTCTTTTATTAGGTGCACTGTAATTTTACATCATATTGGGGTACAGAGTGTTAGAAAAATACATGCAACTCTTGTTGCCCTCCCCACTGGGTCCCCCTCCCTCACCTCAGGAGTCTTTGAGATTGGAATTGGCAATTTTGTATAAGTTCATAGCATTATTTCTACTGTTACATTCTTTATGACTTTGTGCCTCCCATCACCCTCAGTCACTCTCCTGGAGTCTCTGCTCATCTATCTGATGTTGCCCTTATTGCCAAATATCTCTCTACCTTATCCATATAAGAGAGAACATACATCTACTTGTACTTTGGGAATGGGTGTACTCACTTAACATAATATTCTCGAATTCCATCCATTTTCCTGCAAATGGTATAATTTTGTTCTTCTTTATGGCTAAGTAAAATTCCATTGTGTGTATATACCAAAGTTTTGTGATCCATTCATCTGTTGATGGACATCTAAGCTGGTTCCATAATTTGGCCACTGTGAATTGTGCTGCTATGAACATTAATATGCATATATGATTATAATATTTTGATTTCATTTCCTTTGGGAAGATGCCCAAGAGTGCTATCGCTGGGTCATGGAAGTTCCATTCCCAATCTTCTGAGAAAATTCCACATTGATTTCCAAAGCAGTTGTACTAGTTTGCAGTTCCACCAACAGTGTAATAGGGTTCTGGTTTCCCTGTATCCTCGCCAGCATTTATTATTATTTGTGTTCTTGTGATTGCCATCCTAACTGGAGTGAGATGGAATCTCAGTGTAGTTTCAATTTGCATTTCCCTGATTGCTAAAGATGATGAACATTTTTTTTCATATATTTGTTAACCATTTGCATTTCTTCATTTGAAAAGTGTCTATTCAGTTTGGTTGCCCATTTTTTAATTTTTTTAGTGTTAATCTTTTTAATCTCTTTGTATATTCTAGCTATTAGACCTTTATTCAATGGATAGGTGGTGAAGATATTCTCCCATTCTGTAGGCTCTCCCTGTAGATTCTTGATGGTTTCCTTTGCTGCACAGAAGCTTTTTATTTTAATGCTATCCCACTCATTAATTCTTCTTTTAATTTCCTGAGCTTTTGGAGTCTTATTGAGGAAGTTTCTACTTGTACCTATATGTTGGAGTATTGGTCCTATACCCTCTTCTAGCAGTTTTAAAGTTAATATAGTTAAGAACAAAAATCACATAATTATATCAATAGATGCAGAAAAAACAGTTGACAAAATCCAACACCCTTTCATGATAAAAATGCTAAGGAAATTGGGAATAGAAGGAACCTACCTTGGCATCATAAAGGCTATATACAACAAACCCAAAGCCAGCATCATTATGAATGGGGAAAAATTGACAGAATTTCCCTTAAGAATAGGAACAAGACAAGGATGCCCACTGTCACCACTCCTATTTAACATAGTATGCGAAACTTTAGCCTCAGCAATAAGACAGGAGAAAGGAATCAAAGGAATACAAATAGGGAAAGAAGAACTGAAACTATCTTTGTTTGCAGATGACATGATCCTTTACATAGAAGATCCAATAAACTCATCAAAAAGACTTCTAGAAGTGATAAAAAGTTTTAGCAAAGTAGCAGGAAACAAAATCAACCTACAAAAATCATTAGCACCAGTCATGAATCCACTGAAAAAGAAATACAGAAAACAATTCCATTCACAATAACTTCAAAAAAGATAAAATACCTAGGAATAAATTTAACCAAGGAGGTGAAAGACCACTGTAATGAAAATTATAAATCACTAAAGAAAGAAACCTAAGATTTTAGAAGATGGAAAGAACCCCATGCTCTTGGATAGGCAGAATAAATATAGTCAAAATGGCCATACTTCAAAAAGCTATCTACACATTCAACACAATCCCTATCAAAATACCATCATCATTTTTCATAGACCTAGAGAAATCAATTATAAAATTCATATGGAAAAACAAAACACCCAGAATATATAAAATAATTCTCAGTTATAAGAAACATGCTGGAGGCATTACAGTACCTGACTTTAAACTGTACTACAAAGTGATAGTAATAAAAACAGCATGGTATTGGCACAAAAACAGACACATAAACCAACTGAACAGAAGACTCAGAAACAAAGCCCCATATCTATAGCCAGTTGATCTTGATAAAGCTACCAAAGACATATACTGGAGAAAGGACAGCCTTTTCAACAAATGCTGTTGGGAGAACTGGCTATCCATATGTAGAAAAATGGAACCTCTCACCCTGCACAAAATTCAACTTTAGATGGTTCAAAGACCTAGAAATTAGATCTTGATGCCATTTAAATGACATATTTAATCTTTTCCATTTTCTAATGCTTTATCAATAACATATAAAAATATAATTTATTTTATGCTAATTTTATATGTTTATGTATATACAGTAATATTTCTCTTTCTTGCCTTATTTTGTTGACTGAGCTCCCCATAACTATCTTGAATAGAAGCTATGATAACAAGAAATCTTGTTTTGTACCATTTTGTTTCAACAATAAGTATAATATTTACTATAAGGTTTTCATTAAGGTTGATATCTTTATCAATTTGTGACCATTCCTTTCTATTCCTACTTTCCTGAGGAAAAGTATCTTTTTAGACTAGACTCATTTGAAAAATAGAAACAAAGCTGTTCATATTTTGATAAGTATATTTATCTGATGGTAAAATAAATGCTTTCTACAAAATGCATAGGCTTTTGATGTCTCACTAAAACTTGTATCTCTGGAAGTTTATGCCATTTTGTTCTAAATTAGTCTTCCAAAAATTTATCTGAATCATTCACTAAATGTTCTTCCCAACTAAGATGAGGCTCAAAATAGATTAACTGCATCTGCCATTGACAAATACAAAATAACCACTTCTAATAATATCCTTACTCTCTTTACCAACTAAAAAGAACTACCTCATTAAAAAAAAAAAAAAAAAAAAAAAAAAACAAAACTTGGAATTCTCTGATTCCCACATAGGATATTCACAGCAGTGAACTGCCAGGGTGAAGTTTTCTCAGTTAATAAAATCATTGCAAAAGGCAATGATTCAGAAGGGAACAAAAATGTTATCTAATTTAAATGAGTTCTTCCTCTTTCAGAGAGGGGGGATGTCAATAAAACACTGAAGAATCAGTAAGAAACTTTTAAAGCCCCTGGATGTATATCTACTCATCTCTACTAGAATATGGATTATTCATTTACTAATCTCTCAGTACCTTAGGAAATATTTTCCAATAACCTACTATGTCTTAGTGACTACACTAGGGTACAGTAGTGAGCATGACATTATCTGAATTTTAAGCAGTTTACAGTTTAGTGGATGAAACAAAATAATGAAGGATCTTATAAATTGTGTGACCATAGAAAGTACTATCCAAACCTGTACATTTTGGAAAGTGAAAGAGATGATACAAATAAATGTCACATATATAAATAAATTGGGAATTACAACAAATAGGGTTTTTCCTAGGCAAGCCAAGACACATAACCATCCTACTTTTAAATTATGTAAATATTCTCTTCTTTATCTCACTGAAGATAGTGAGGAAACATTAAAGGATCTTTTTTAAATGTGCTTTTATTGGTGCATTGTAGTCTCGCATCACAATGAATATCAATTTGATATTAACATACATGCACACAGCTCTTAGTGTCCCCTCCCCCGCCTCCCCCCCATTCTTGGAGTACCAAGAATGACATTGGTATATTCTCATATGTACACATTGTTTATGATAGTAATTCCATTGGTTCACTTCTTTCTTGCTCTTCCCCTTCCCTTAGACCACTTCCCTTGCTCCACTGAGGGTTCTCCACTATCCGAGTCCCTTTTGTGTCCCCACTACTCCCTAGGTTGTGCATATTAATGAAATCATATGACCCTTCTCTTTTTGTGATTGGCTAATCTTACTTAACATAATATTCTCCAGGTCCTTCCATTTTCTTGTAAATGATGTTATTTTGTCTACCTGTAGAAAAATTAAAGGATCTTAAGTAAAAGGGTAGGAAGGTGATGTAGATGTTCATTTTACAAAGATTGCTTTTTCTGTAGTATAGTAGGGGTTTGAGAAACAGGTATGCAAAAAAGGAGAAGGAGAAGGAAGGAAACGTGTGTTGCAATAATATAGGTAAGCTATGAGATTGCCTCTGGACTACTGTAATGGAGACGGCCATAGTTGATGAAATCTAAGATATTTGGGAAGGAAAGTCAACACAGGATTCTCAGAGTGAGAATTTGAAGTATTTAGTAGTGAAAGAGAAAGATGCAAACACGAAGCACAGTGTCCATGTTTCTACCCTGAGCAAATAGATTGAACTATAGGATCCCACACACAACAGATCAGCCATGAAAGGTGTTGCTTATAAGTGATCAGCACTGTGTTTTAAGTATAGTTTTTTGAGGGCAGGGATAGTTGGCCGTTTTTCTTTCAAAGTGTCAGACTAAGCTAATGATCTTGAGCTGCCACAGTGAATGGCTGTAGTCAATGCTGCAAGAGAAAAGACAAAGACCAAAACCAAGGGGTGACCCCAAAGCTCCTGAAGGACACCAAAATGAAGGCATGCTACAGGAGCAAAGGAGTGCGAGGTCACAGGTGCTTTCTAGAAAATCAAGGAGCAACACTAGAATATCAAGGAACACTTCTAGAATGCCAAGGAACAACAGTCTCTGTGAATAAAGGTGGCATACGCACAGACAAAAGAGAATCACCTGATCTGAGCAAACTCTTAGTGTATTACTAAAGTTCCGTAAGAAAACCCAAGGTGGTGTGTTTGTTTTCTTTGGGGTTTTATTTGCTTGTTTGTTTTTTGGCACTTCTTCCTCTCAAAGCACCATTAAGAGTACAAGAGGCATAAGAGGAGAGAACAGGCTTCAAGAAACCACAGCAGTGACAAAGAGCTGCAGATCCGTGAGGGTGGCAGTCAGCCAGAGGATCATTGTGAGGCCCCAGTGGGGCTGGGACAGCCTACAAGGAAACATATAAACAGACGAATCCTGGCCACAGTGACTCAGAAACCTGGACCCAGGAGGGCGAAAGAAGATCCAGTAGGGATGGAAATCTGGCAGCATTCCTTATGAAATCAGACTACATGACAGGAATGCCCCAGGCTGAGTCCAGCACCAAGCCCTGGAAACAAACACTGGAAGCTCAACCACATTACTTGAGTCATCTATACAGGGTACTGAAACCAAGATAGGAACCTGTGCTTCACCCCTTGTGTTCTCCAGTCTGTTTCTCTGAAGCCCTGCTCTGCAGAGCGGGAAGACTGCACTGGGGCTGCCCGTCTTCCCACGCCTCCACTTTTGTTGACTTCACGCCACATAGAGGTAGAATGGCAGTGCCAGCAGCATCCAGCCCTTCCAGAATTCTCCCTCAGTTCCTTTTCTGTAGCACTTCTGCTCCTTCCATATGGACAACCCTGTCCTGCTGCTCTTGTTCACTTGCGTATTTTCAGCACTGTGCACCTCTCACACATTGGACATGTTACAGAGTGGCCAAGAGGGTTGATTTAGCTAACAGAGGATGCACTTTTAAAATTCCATTCAAACACTTATTGTTTGATCTTGGGCGAGCTTAATCTCTTTGTAAGCTGTTTTCTTCCTCTGTAAAGAAAAAAGGTAATAATAATACCAAAGAAATTGAGTAGTTTTGAAGAAAAAAGTTATGATGTGTGAAAAACACATAGTGCAGTGCCTACCACATAGTATGTACTAAAAATGTTAGTAATTGTTAATATTATTACAATGAATAAAAATTATTATTATTGTTAAGCCTTACTATTGTTACCACAACCTTTTGTTGTAGACAGTAGAAGTGTGTACACGGGCATGCACACACATAGACACCCTACCCACATACAGAAAGACCCTTAGAGAGATGACCTGTTCAAGATTAGACATATCTATTTTGCAGAGCTTCAATCCATAAAAAGCCTCAGGTTCAGCTCCTCGCTGGACTAATCTAGACATAGAACTCAAAGTCAGAGAAAATATCGAGATCTTAGAATGCAGTCTGACAGAGCCATCCAAGTGTGAGATCCTACTAAAATGGGGGTCATGCTTATGCCCTTAGTAGGCAAGGGGCAGCTGAGTGACCCCACTCTCGAGACAGCCAAGTTGAATTCAAGGTGTTTCATTTGCCATCTCACCCCCAAACTTGGAAGGAGCATACTCAACAGAGCTTTAGCCTAATAAGTCTTGCATGTGTTTATGCAACTATACATTGTTGTATAACAAGCCAGAGTAAGACATGGTGGATTAAAAGCATGACAGTGATTGATTTTTTTTTCATAAATCTGCGGTTTGGGCAGGCCTCTGTAGGGAGGCTTGTCTTTGCTCCAGATCTCTTCAGTGGGGGCAGCTCCAAGGAGAGTTGGAGGATACACTTTCAAAAATGGATTATTCTCCTGTCTGGCAACGGGAGGTCTGGGCTGAGCTCAGCGGGGGCTGTGAGCTGGGGGTCTCTGTTCTCCACATGGGAGAGGCTCTCCATGTTTCCCGGACTTCCTTACAGCATGGTGTCCAGGTTGGTTCTAAGAGTGAACATCTTTTGAGAGAGAGACAAACATTATATCACTTCCATGACCTAGCTGTAGAAGTCACAGGGAAACGCTTATGCTTCAGTCCAGGCAATGAAGTCAAGGGCCACCCCTGTTCAAGGAAGGGAACATGAGCACCTCTGTAAGTGAGAACCAGCAAGGTTCTGAAGGGCTTGTGGAGTAGGAAAAGGGGAGGCTAAGAAGTATATATGTGCATATACATACATATGTAAATATGTAAATGTTTGGATATTTCATATCAAGTACTTTGCATTTATATGTACATATTTCATATTCACATACATACTTCATGGTCATATATACATACGTCTACGTACACATATATGCATATAAGCTATTTAAGCTATGTAAGATAACAACCTCACTCTGGCACTGCTTACTCTATTTTTCCACAGCAATCAAAATCACCTGGAATATTATATATTTATTTGTTTATTATCTGTCTGCCTTCCACTAGACCAAAGCTCCAGAAGCAGGGGTTTCATCATATTTTGTTTTCTGGTATGTCCTTATTACCTAGATCATTGCCTGACCCATAGTAAGTGCTCAATCTGTTTTTCAAATGAGTGAATGCATGCATGAATGTAACTGCCAATATAGAGGACCACAAGTTCACTAGCATAGCTGCCGGCGCTCAGGCTGGACACTGAAATATCAGTTAAATGATGGCCCATAGCACTGTCATCCATACAAACTTGACCCATGACAGAGAATGTTGTCGAAGCACCTAATCCCTACATTTCCAACCCCATGGAAAATGTAACTTCTGTACTCACTCAGCCTCTGCATTTAATTTCTCTTTTGACCAGCCATTGCTAGAAGCTTCAGGAGAGGTAATTTTTTTGCACAGCAGCTGTGAATTATTAAAAAAAGGCAATGCCAGGTGTAAGGATTTTATTTGCCTTCCACAAGATGGAATCCATGAAGCCTCATAAAGTCGTAGTTAATAAGTTGCCTGCTTTGCCTTCAGGTGTTTTCAGTAGCTCATCATAGCATTTATTTCAGAAAGTATGGGAGTTTTTACTCAAAATATCTTTTGGCACCTTAAGGGTCAAATAAAAATGATGAGAAAAGACCTTGTTTGGCTTTAGAGAAATTAAAGCCCTCAAAGCATAAAAAGCAATAAAAGACTATTATGTGCCTTTTGTCAGGTATGAGATACATTATAATGAATCCCTTGTGACAAATACCTCCACAGTTTTAGTTGTAAACACCTTATATTGAATGCTAGCGGAATATCCAATCTCATCCTTGACACTACCGTGTCATCTCCATAGACATTGGGTTCTGATGAAACATTACCTAACAGCTATAATGCCAAGAAGCAACTAGAAAACTCATGAATCACAAGATGTTTCTATGGCACAGCATTTTAAAAATCTATACTTTGGATTGCGGATGCCAAAAGAATAATATTAAATGTTACAATATGATATTCAATGCATCTCCATACTCAATATGTTATAAAAATATTGTTATTAAAGCCCCAAAATGAAGAGCTACCACATAGCAATAATTGAAAAAATGCTCTTAATCTTTCTCCTAACACCAACATTAATCTGTAATCACATATAATATCTGATATAACATTAAAAATACTTATGAAATAAATGCATATACAATGGTGCTACTTGTTAACCATCTATAGGACATGATCTTTCAGACCATTTTTAAAAAGTGATAATGAGCTTGAATCATCATTTCCAAAAATTCTATGAAGTGGCAGATGGACAAGAGAGATGTGTACCTTGTCTGAAAAGTTTATTCTTCACACTTGTTTCTAGTGGGCATGATGTGGGAAAACAGCAAAGAAAAATGGCAAGGACTAGTTGGAACAGTGTTAGACTTTTCCACGTTCAGTTGAACCTTTAGTAAAGGAGTTCACTGCCATCATCATTATTATTATAATTATGATAAAAAGCATTTATTGAGTGTTTTACAATGTGCCAGGAAATTCTAAATCCTTTCTAAATATTACATATTAATGCATTTACTCATCACAACACTCTTTATAGTAAGAGGACAGAAAAATTAATTAAATAGGTCATATATTATAGAAAGATTATCTGTCATAAAGATCAGAAAAAGAACTTAAAACTATGACATCCTACCCAGAACCACCTAGTGGTTTGGGAATGGGTAAAGAAATCCATTTTACATCTAATTTACAGATGAGCAAATTGAGGAACAGAAAAGTTAAGCATTGGGCAATGCCCCAGAGCTAACAGAAGTGGAATCAGGATTGAAACTGGACTGTTGACTTCACAGTTCATGCTCTTGACCACAGGGCTGTATTTATTCAAGGAGGTTGTGCCTCCATGGCTATAAGGGAAATTTTAAAGTTCTAATTCAGGAAGTGGCATGATAGTACAAATCTGGAATGCCATCGGATAGTGGGGTCCCAGAAGTACAGTGCAGTTGTGGAGCCTGGCACACCCTCTCACTCTTCACCTGTATATGCAGTGGCTTTCTCCTTGTTGCATAATAATAATACTCTTACTTAACTTATGCCAAGAACTAGCTTATCTGATCCTTGAGACAACCCAAAGAAGTGGGAACTAGGCTGACAAGATGGAAATCAATTCTGAGAAAATGACGTGTTTAGGAGTCATCAATGGTCAGGAGCTACTTTGAATTTTAGTCATTTGACTCCAACTCTTATCATCATTAACCTTGTGATTCTCCCTCCTGGGTGCACAGGAGAATTGCCAGCAGAGCCATTAATACATGCTAGTGGCTGGATCCCACTCTAAAGATTCTCATTTAATTGGTCTTGGGTGCATCTTGGGAATAGGTGGTTTATAAAAAGCCCTGAACATGAATTTAGCATATGGTTAAGGGGCAAAGAAGCCACTACACTGCCTGATACTGTTTCTCATCTTAAAGTTATTGTTGGTATCAATTGCCTAAAACACATAGTCTAGATTATTCTTTCCAGGGTGATGTAAGGTATGAACAAGAAACTTGAGCCAGTGGAAACCTTAAGTGCTTTCTTATATGGGTTTAAAACACAGGATGTAGACATTAGATGTAAAATGGATTTCTTTACCCATTCCAAACCACTAGGTGGTTCTGGGTAGGATGTCATAGTTTTAAGTTCTTTTTCTGATCTTTATGACAGATAATCTTTCTATAATATATGACCTATTTAATTAATTTTTCTCTCCTCTTAATATAATTTTGTATTTAGTACATTTTTAGCTAGTTCAGCTCTGATTCACAATATTGTAACACAGGGATCACCTGACTCATGCCACTTGTATCTCATTGAGCTATAGTGCAGATGGCAATAATAATTTTTTAACTATTATATAGAAATCCATCTTTTTGTGGTTTGTATCTTATTTTTAAAAAAGGAAACATTGAGCTAATGGAAAAGTCTGCAAAAGAATGTTATCTTTAGGGTGAAAAAATATAATCCCTAGGATAGAATGCCTAGCATCTGGATCACAATGTGTTAGGTATTTAATAAAGTGGGAATATATATCTAGACAGCTGTAATTTGATCAAGTAAAAGGAATTAGAAGAAACAAGCACAGATCTGAAAACTCTTTTAGCAAAGGACCCATGAGTAGGCTTTGTGTTGGAAGAGTTGAGAATGATTGTAGAGGCTGTCAGACAGGGCTGGGGATTGGGTTCCAGTGACAAATCGGTACTAACTAGCTAAGTGCTTGACTATCTTCAAAATGTTGGCAAAATACTCAGAAAATAAGAAAGAAAGTGTCAATATCAAATATTCTGTGCTAATGACAGGAAAGCAAAGTAATTTGATACCACAATTTAAAATTAATTTTAAACCTCTTGCCACAACACTTAGACAAATGTACCTATAATGTGTAGAATCTTATGTTTTTATTCCATCTATCAAAAGATAAGTAAAGCTTACCTAGTAAAAATATTTCTTCTGCATAGGGTAACACTTTCTAAAAACATAAATTGCTAGTAAATAAATAGGAAAACAAAGGCTTTTCTAGTATTATCAACAATATTACAATCATCCTTTAATTTATTTAAAATCATAGATGTGGCCATCCTTCACTCTGAACTGTATCACACGATTTTAGATTTTGTTGAATTAATTCCATATATGTCTCACTTATTCACATCCTTAGAACATCACAGTATTAGTAAAAGATAGAGGATATGAATTTCAAATTCATTTTTACCAGCAACATAAATTTTTAAACTCCATTTTAATTTATAGAGTAGAATTTTGAGCTGCAGTAAAACATGATTTCTTCATTGCATAAGAAGTTTCATTTCTCGCTGGGCGTGGTGGCGCACGCTTGTAATCCCAGTACTTTGGGAGGCGGAGACCGGAGGATCCGGGTTCACAGCCAGCCTCAGCTCTCTCTCTCTCTCTCTCTCTCTCTCTCTCTCTCTCTACCTAGTGAGGCCCTCCGC